>OY292399.1:26529054-26583054 GCA_958496205.1 Idaea biselata | reverse complement strand
ACAAAAGAATACCTAGTGGTAAATCCAGTTTGTTTTGCTTACATCTCATACAAAGGAATGCAATGAGTCAATGACATCATGACAATGAACATAGTCACTAACAGAGTTATCAGCATGTTTAATTGTAAATAATAATAAGCGTTCCAGGTACCTTTGTCTTAATAAATCAGGAAGTAACTGTGTCTGTCTTTGTGTTTTGCCCCTAAATTGATAATAAAATTGTAATGAATTTTTTAAAAATGATGATTACTCTAAATCGGTCATGTCTAGGTGTAATTCCAAAAGTGTAAAACTATGGAGCAAGTTCAACGTAAGTTTTACACAAATTATAATAAGATGAAATGTTTACAGGATTATGACCAATTTGATCTCTCCAATGAAATTGACACATTGGAACAGTTCTTGAAATTAGAAGTGCCTCCCGAACAGCCTCCACAGGAGGACAATACGGTAAACTAAACATTCTTGACTTGTTTGTTTATGCTTTATAAATCCAACTGAATATTTATAACTCATATCCATAGATCGGATTTTGGGTGCTGTTTTAGACGTTGTCACTAACATGGATATGACTTTCCGGAATTCTAAATTCCGTAATTCCGATATTTCTTTTTAAACTTTACAAAAATATTAAATGTATTGTATGTATGTATATAATGTAATGTATTGTAAATGTATCGTAGAAATTGTACTATTAATTAAAAAAAAACAGGATTTTTTTAATTGAATGCATAAAACTTACTGAGTCATTTTCGTACAGCAATTTCGCAATTTTAAGTTAACAATATCCATAAGTAGAGACCCAAAATTGAACAAAAAAATCTTTTGAAGACAGCGGCCATAAACATTGTTTATCTTTTGCAATACCTATTGTCGCTATTGTCGGCAATATTACAAAGGCGGCGCCAAGGTATGTTTGTTTATTTTTCTTCGAACAATTATTGGAAGTTGTTTATACTAAATACCTATTTTTATATATTTATTTATACCTATTTATTATTCCGTTATTCCTATGGGAAAAGTAAAACTGCAAGTTAAGCTCATTCGCTTACTTCGGTTTGTTGAGTGCAGTCTATCCGTGTGTTTTATGCTATTGTTTATTGACCCCTGCTCGTTACTTGGATTTTGGATTTCACTGCAAAACTTGACATTTTGGCTACTAAACGGACTACGATTATTGCAACTGGATTGGATATCTTTGACATTTGTCGAACTTTGGGTGAGTAGATTTTTTATATATTGTAATAGAATAAATAACATAGCCTATAATCAAGAAACTTACACGAATAACTGTAAATTTCTTGCCTTTAATTTGTTGTTAAAAAGAGTGTAGAATTTTTTTTCTTCATTTCTACAAATTTACAACTTATAGATATTATGGATTAGGCTGATTCCGTTCCGAAATATCGAGATAATTTAAATCTAAAAGTAGCTACAACACTATCTAGACCCGGAATGAAAAAAAAAAAGATCATCAGATTTCTATTTTCAACTTGGTAATTCTTAAGTAAAACTGGATATTGGGTGTTACCATGATCTTTTCTCGTTGTTTAATTTGTTGGTTTGTTGCGCAAAAAAATAGAGTATTTTTTTCTTAGACTATTAAGAAAAAACACAGAAAACAAAAAAAACTTTTTCTGTGATTTTTTTATTATTTGTTTTTTTTTTTAATTTTATTTATTTATTTTTGATTAGCTGACGAATTAAATCCTGCAATAAGTAGATCATGGTAAGGGTCAAATTTCAAAATTAGCTTCCAAGTAATTACATAGTTGTTAAATTCCGCAATGTCAACTATTCAGCTCGCACACCGAGGTAGATGGTGCGTAGTGCACTTAGCAAAGCTTGAAATAGAACAATTTAAATGTACAGAGGTACAAAAATCTACTTCCCATTTTAACCAACTCGGTCAATTTGTAAGAAAAGTTGTATTTTTGTAATATTTTCTCAACAATAATTCCATGTCGAGGTACATTTTTGGTTTTAGTAATACATAAATTGTTATATTTTAAGCTTTGCTGGATTGTCTCTACCCTACCGTTGTAAGGAAATACTGGCTGAAAAATAAATGTTTTTAAACAAGTATTTGAAAATGTTTGTTCCACAAACATGCTTTGGGTGTGTTTTCTCTTAATTGTGATAATTATTTATACTTAGAACAGATTTTACCCATTGTTTGTATATTAAATAAAGAAATATAAACATTAAACCCTTTTAATTTATATGTGTGTTTTATTTATTTCTGACGGATAACTCTAACCTGTAAACAGAACCTCATTTTAAATTTTGAAGATTATTTGTTTCTTTAAAATATTTCTAGTAAATATGCCTTCAGCAATAAAAACAAATGATTATGATGATGATGATACTTTAGATAGTGATAGTACTCGTGATTTCGACACCTATCCTTATTCGAAATTCCAAGACGCGGAATTTTTCTCGGAATTTTTTTGGTCGTATCCATACTTTTGATGTCGCATTTTTGAAACGGCACCCAAAAATCCGATCTATGCTCATATCATAACTGTTAATTATCACTTCATTTATTTATCATTAATTGGATGTATTTGATAACTAAATTATGATTTGATTGTGTGAATCATTCTACGAACTCACTTTATCAGTTGTTAAGAGATACGCATAATTTAGATTAAAATTCCTGCAAAGCTGCAATGAATATATTGACATTTCAGGAAAAACAAAATGGTGATGTAGGAAAAGAATCAAAGGAAAACTCACAGGAAAGAGAAGCAGAATCTAATAAGGCTGATGAGGAAAAGGAAAAGGAGAAATCGGCATCAAGAGAAGCCACGCCGGCTGAAAGAACATCCAAGGAGCCTACACCTGCTAAAGAAGATGAACCACAAAAGGAGGCATCACCCGAACGACAGAAATCAGTAGAAAAAGACGAAACAACAGAAGTAAAAGAGGAATCCCCAGCCAAAGAGGTTGAGGCAAAAGAACTTTCTAAGGTGAACACTCCTGAGAAATCCAAGGAGAACACACCAGAGAAAGACAATGTCAATGAAAATGGTACAGTCAGCTCCCGTGACCAATCAGAGGAGAAGGAAGTGGAAGAAAAGGCCATAGAAAGCAAGAATCCCTCCGAGCTACTCATTGAAAGCGAGCAAACAGCTGCTGCTGAATAAATGAACTGACAATATCTCGCTTCCAGCTCAAACATTATCTGGGGACATCAGGTTAGGATTTTAGACCAAATTGACTAAATCAATCCATCAATCCAGTAGCCTTAACTTTGTAGAGTTCAAACTCAGACTGGATTTTAAATGTACTTTTAATTATTGATGGACTAATTTGCTTCCATACTTGGATCCTTTTTTAAAAGCTTTTAATTACCTTATAATGTATGTTTGTCTGGGTGGAATCTTGCAAGTTAAATTTGACCCCTTCCCGGTTATGTAAAATGGTTCTGCCTGTCACAGGGTAAGCAGACCAAGCTCTTCCATAACTTTTTAATAAGTGTTAGAAAAAAATATGGAAGGCTGTTAGCAAATTGGCCCAAAATGAGTATTAAATACTAACCTGTTGTCACTTGGCCTTAAGCCCTTATTAGCACTAAGCAAAGCACTGTTTACTAAGTTCTTTTTAATGTTGCTTCTTTGGAATTAGTCATTGTATATAATGCAAAGAAGTTTTGTTGAGAGCTCACGTTGTGGCGATGTATAAGTTACGTTATCAAGTGGCCTATTATCATAATTATTAATGAAATCAAGTTTTTGTCTATAAAGTTCCAGATTAAGATTTCTATTTAACAAGTTTTATCCTTCATTAAGGCTTGTATTATTTTAAAGTATTAATATGTGTCATTTTTTATTTACTTAGTAATCTTTTAACATTGGATTTTTTATTGCAGTATTTTTACTTTTATTTTTAAATTATTTTAAGTGATTAATTAGAGAACATAATTTTGCTGCTATTGCAACTGCAGATGATCACCATTTGTATATTTGGGTTCATAAATGTATTTAATGTCCCAATAATTGCACTTTCCACCTAAATATAATGGTGCATATTATTTATTTTTCATCAATTTTATTAATTATTGCACGCTTTTGGTTGTAATTATTAATTAATTTTAATATTATCTCATGACAATTTTATTTAACATCAGTTTTTTAAAGACATTTTTTAACATTTTTCATATGAAATATATAAAATATTATAAAATTGGCTTTTTTTAATTTTGCAATTACATTCGCTGAGTAAATTGGAGAAGGTACTTAGCTAAGCTAGTATTAATGCCCCCAATTTTAGAAAATTAAAGCTATTTTTGACATATTTTAGTAGTGTAGTGTTTAGTAGTGTTTAAGAATTTACACGAATAAAAACGACAGTAGTACAAGGAAACTGTTATATTTCAAAATAAGCATTTTTGAGCAAATAAAGTTTCTTAAATAATTTCTACTTTAGCTTATAGTTGTACAAATAAATAGTGATAAAACATGATATAAAATCTAAAATGGAAATGTTAACACTCAGGTAGCTAGATCATTGTGATCAACGAGAAAGGCCTTTGAGGCCCTTCGTGACTTACGACACGTTTTGATAAAGGAGTTCCATTCCAAAAATGAGGTGGGGTAGATCAAGTAGGTATTTATTTCTCTAAACTATTAGCTACATTATAAATAATCTTGATTAACTTGATCTACCGATAGTAATTCGTGTCGAATCACAAAGGGTCCTTTCAACAGCCGTATTAAGACTACAATAACAATTAAATTAGCGTCTTCACATCTAATTAGGTACATCTCTTCCGTATATTTGGCGAAGGGGGGTTGGTGTAGGGCTCCGTGAAGTCCGGAAGCGCGGGGTCCGCGGCGGGCAGGTCGGCCAGCGTCCGGCCGCGGCGCCGCAGCTCGGGCTCCGGGAACTCGTCCAGCAGACACGCCTGGATGTTCTTGTCGGAGAGGCCTTGCCGCGCCGTCTTGTACTCCTCGACGAGGCTCAGGTTCCTTTTGATTCCGTCGACGAGTCGGACGACGGAATATTCTCCCATAGCTGCTCCTTCCTGCAACCAGACCCACAGTTATACCACTATACGTCGCTCGTCGGTTGCATTGCACGTACAAGTTCGTACATTAAATCTATATGTCTCTTGCTACACACGGACAGAGACTATTGTGAATGTAAAAGATTGTGGTAGTATGTATGTTTGTACTGCAAAAACTAGATAGTGAAACTAGAATCCTGAATATATTACGGAGGTGCTGTGCCGTAATATTATATTGCTCTTAAATTTAGCTTCGTTTTGTTTTTGAAAAATGAAAAATCGACATCATTCTGTTCTGTAGACGAAGCGCGTGTGCTACATCCCCGTGACAAAAAGCAAAATTGCTTGCAGAATTTCCTAAACTTTTTTTAGCTCTGCAGCTCTCCAGATATTAGCCACGTTTCGTCGTTATCAGTATAGCAGTTTTCGTCTAAAGAATTTCCACGGACATATTTTCACCGTTAATATAAAATACCTAACTGGCTGATAGGATGACAAGTGTCATACACCAACCACACAATGTAAATAAATAAAAGTAGGGGCACAAAGAGAGGGTTTATCGCTTCAAGCGATGTTGTTCAAGAAATATTTGTATGAACAAGAAGTTAAATGCCGGCTTTCCACTGCGAGCGGAGCGGAGGTAAAAATGTGTCAGTTTAACATCCAACGATTGTTTCCATAGCGCGAAAGAGTAGTATGACTATGAAAACAACCGTTGTATGTTGAACTGACACGTTAATGACTCCGCTCGCAGTGGAAAGCTGGGAAAAGGGCAGGTAGGGGTGTGTAAAGGACAAGACGATTATAGTCGAACTTACCGTGTGCTTACCTGTAACTTGGTGCCGGCGATCTTGGCGACGGAGGAGTCCTTGACGTCCGCCACCAGCTGCAGCAGCCAGTCCCGCAGGCCGGCCGCCACGGCCAGCGGGCCCTCGTACTCGTTGGGCACGATGCCGTCCACCTCCGACTCGAAGAACGACAGCAGCGGGAACCAGATGCGGGTCCTAACACACATACATATCCTTTTAAATTATTTAACTTATACAATGTAAGTCTGTAATGGGCTCTAGATTAAGTTTAAATTTCATAGTTTAATATTATTGATTGCTGTAGACTTCAACTCTAGTCAACAATACCGCTAAAACTATACGAAACTAAAACAGCGCTGTGTTATGATGTGTGACACAGCGCTATTTTCCAAATGGTAAAAGACATTAGGGCGCGGTCGACCGGGAACCGAACGCATGACCTTAGGAATCACAGGTATCTACCACTAAACTAACACCGCCAACTATTTATCATTGGCTTCATTCGGTCAATTTGATAAAAACAACGAATAACCACTATTATACCCAACAAAAATCGTATTTTTAACTGACTTAAAAAAAGAATAGGTTCTCAATTTGGTTGAGGTTATTTTTATTTACCGCACTCTTGAGCCTAATCTAGCGAATAAAAAATGCATACTTCTAAACATTAGTTCTTAAAATGTTTACACATTAAGAAAATATTGTTTTTAAAAAAATGCTTCGTAAAATTTGTACACAGCTGAATTCGAACCCGCGACTACTGGTAATCCTTACCAGCGCATTGGACAGCTTCGCCACGAGTACTATAGTACCCGCTAATACCTGCTTTGCGATAAAGGCCTCGTAGCAACATCTATCAAGTAAACTTACCTTGTGAAGCATTTTTTCAAAAACAATATTATTTGGTTAGTGTAGAAGCCAAGTAGTCCAACTGATATTTTAGTCCAAATTTAATTGATATCTTAATAGCTCGTTAAAGAAGTAAAATAGTTGTTCAAAACTTTTAAAAGACCAGCGGGGCTATTCTCTAAGAAAAAACCGTTCGAGAGTTATTCGTATTTTTGTCGTTTTCCTTTACGACCGTTTTTACCCCAAAACTTGGTAATATTTGTGTGACGTCATTGGCTTGCAGAATAGCGAGTTAACTTCAGGTTAACTCGTTATTCTGCAAGCCACAACGTACAGGTTTCAACATAGTTTTAGAAAAGTTGACTGGAACTTCACAGGTTTCTACATCGTATCTATGTAGTTTTTACCAAAGAGAACAGCCCTGCAGTTGGATTAGGCTACTATAGTATCCATTTCCAATTTATACTTATTCTTCTAGGCAAGCAAGCTGCATCACCAACCTCTTCACAGCTCTGCAACTTCCTCTTCATAGCAAAAGCAAGCATATCGCACTAGATAAATAAATCAAGTTCACTTTACTTTTTATACCTTGACGAGTCGTTCTGCATGAGCGCCTGGTTGTTGCTGAGCGTGTGGTAGTAGAGGAACAGGCGCGACGTGATGTAGAACGCGATGAACACGTCTATGGAATAGTGCTCGTGCGCCGCGAGGATGAAGAAGATTCCGAACATGTTCATCACCCACGTTAGTATGTGGAGGAGGTACAGGTTGCGGGACGTGTCTGGAAGTCGAATTGTATATGATAGCAGTGCCCCGCGGTTTTACTAGTGTAAGTCCCGATCCCGTGGGAATATCGGGATCGAAAGTAGCCTATGTTACTCAGGGTGAATGTAGCTTTCTAATGGTGAATGAATTTTTGAAATCGGTCCAGTGGTTTTTGAGTTTATTTATAACAAACATAAACCTCTTTATAATATTAGTATAGATAGCAGAGCCCCGCGGTTTCACCTGGGTATGTCCCGATCCCGTGGGAATATCAGGGATCAAAAGTAGCACATGTTACTCCTCAATATTGTAGCTTTCTATTGGTGAAACAATTTTTAAAATCGGTCCAGTGGTTTGAGAGATTACCCGGAAAATACATACGTACAGAATTCTTACCAACGTTACCGCTTTATAATCTTTCTAATATATAAAATTTCCATGTCGCAATGTTAGTAACCGTACTCCTCCGAAACGGCTTTACCGATTTTTACCAAATTTTATATGCGTATTCAGTAGGTCTGAGAATCGGCTACTATCTATAATTTATAAGGCAAAACAGCGTTTGCCGGGTCAGCTAGTATTAGTATAGAAGTATTGATTACTAGCAGAGTCCCGCGGTGTAACCCGTGTAAGTCCCGCTCCAGCTGGATTTTCCAGAAACCCTTTCTTAATGGATGCCTACACATCACAAAGAACACACTCTTCAAATTTCATGCCTTTAGGACCAGCTGTTTGGGCTATGCGTTGATATAATAGTTTATTCAATCAGTCAATCAATCAGCCAGGATTTTGAATTTTATATGTATAGATTGAAATTCATACTAATCTACAAATTAAACCTACGGCGAAATTCAAAGTAAACCCATTTATTTCGTTAATGAATTTTTTATCAAAACTTAAATTCTATTAAAACCATATCAACTGTATAACTGCGAATAATTAAAATTCCTTCGATATTTACCTAACAGTACCACCTAGCTATAGTATTCTACCTTTCATCTTTAAATTCCTATGGCGTTATGTTAGGTAGCAAAACAAATAAGTGCTACCTTAATATCTTGAATGTGCTACCTTGAATTTAGGGAGATTTGTATATGAAGAATAAATGGATGAATCTCCCTGAATTTAAGGTATATAAGGTATAGCACATTCAGGTATTAAGGCAACACTTATTTGTTTTGCTACCACACCGATCAAGTAACCCAGAGATGGAGCATTCCTTCATTATCCCGCACAACAGGCTTCACCAAATTTGGAAGTAGGGCCGGGTAGCGGGGGGCGCAACGACAGCGGTCATAGTGATGGTCACTTATAATTACTAAATATCGATACCATATATTTTATCGATGTTTTGTGTTATAAAATTATTGAAAAAAAAAAACGAAAAATGTTTGACTTTTTACGGGCAGTCAAATAAATAATTAACCACTGAACCGACTTATATAATTTATTTATGGCCCCAACTTGGCCTCACTCAAGCTGGGCCCATAAGCAAAATACGCAACTAATCGAAACACTTTCTCTTTTAAGTCGGTTAAAATAGTTTTTAAATTCACAAGTTTGAAAAATAAAATTAATGTAAAATGTAAAACATGTCAGTTCTACATTTTATCGAATCGATATTTTTCAATTAATTTCCAGTCCCTACTTACACGTGCTTCATAATTTCAATGTCTTTAAGAAAATAACACAATTATTTTTCCATCCAGTGAGGGCGTTAGTATCGACATTTCAACCAAATTCAATTAGTTCCTCTGTCTACCACAAGATAAAAGTAAGATTGTTTTGATACCAACGATAACCAACTTATTTGTACAGTTGAGTGAAGGCGCTAGTGTCTATACAAAAACCGAACTTCCGTACTGCAATTAAGTAATTTTTGTTTTGGTACACGCAAAAAAATCTTGGTTTATTGCAAAAAGACTTCAACGCGTGCCCTTTTTTTCGTGAGGAACATTTTCTACCAAGATATCTTGTGTAGTTGGGATAGTCAAAATTAAAATTAAAATCACTTACCGGTGGAAAGTTATCCCGTCTTTCTGGTAGCTTGATGTATTTTTGTTCTTCCCACACCATTTAATTGAGCAGGTCATAGTTTCTATGCCAATTACGGTGAAAAAAACGCATAAAACAAATAAAAAGCTGTAAGCCCCCGACTGCACCACTCCTTGGCTTACACTGAAGTTGTAATCGATACGGCCCTTTGATATAGTCTTGAGTCGGAGTACGAGTTGTGAACGAGAGAGATCTAATTTACGGTGTCTAGTTCTATACGTCAGTGTGCTACCAACATAACGGCATAGGAATTTAAAGATGCACTATAGGTATGTTGTTGTTGGTCCCATTAGCAGATGGATATTATAATGCTACTGTCACCAAGCCGGCCGTGGCGCGACAGTATGACTCATGAATGCAAGTCCATACTGATAACATCCTTTTTACATGCAAATTTATGGACGACACAACACGAAGGTCAATATCTCAATGCTATTTTTCGTTTATCTTAGAACCTTATGAAGGTTAGATAGGTAAGCGCGTGCCTTGCAATTTGGAAAAAATGATATTTGAGTAGCGTTTCAGTATTCGACTGTAAGTTTGTTAATTTCTTCGATGTTCAAAAATATAAAACGAAGGTTTATTATTTGTTTGTAACATAAAAGGTTTATTGTTTACTTTTTTAACATAAAAGTTAAAATTAAAAGTTAAAATAACTTTAAAAAGTTAATAAATTCATTTATGAACATCACACAGCGCCATCTAGCCCCGTGGTAAGCTACTAAGCTTGTGTAAAAACAAAGAGCTTTTAGCGTTTTTACTAAAATTATAGCAGTAACACCAAAATCCGAACAACCACGGTGCGGTCGCGGAGCGAGATTGGTCATTTTCTGATAATATATCACAAGCATCTGTTGAAGTCGGCAGTTTTCCAAAAAGGAATCCGTAGCTAATGGAACATAAGATTGACCTTTCTTTAACGACTAATGTCGTTGAATACGCGCCAAAGAAGTTTCCTTATGGGAAACGAATTATAAGGCTAAATAAATTCTGTTAACATCACACAACGCCATCTAGACCTAGACTAGTACTATTATTTATTCTGTGCCTAGACCAATAGTTAGGATAAGCAAGTGTTGGATATAATACTTAGATAAGCTTAAGCTTGAGTTATGGTGACTTGACTGGAAAACGGATTACAACTTATATTTATTTTTCATTCATATTCTACATAGAAAGACACCAAGACCAGAAACAATTTTTTAAACATAAATATTTGTTTTCGGTGGACTTCGGTCGAATATTCGTCGAACGCGCCACAGAGGTAGTCAAAAGTATTCGACAGTCATAATGGTAACGTAATAGAGGCGAAGGTATTTAGAACATTGCGTATTCATATTAGGCTCATCGTAGGAAAGCGGTGAATGAATCATAGTGGTTTCCAATGAATAAAAATTGTGTCATTTATGATTAGATAACATGTGTAATATGAACCAAGTCTTAGTAAACTAGGTATTTGCTAAATTGATAAAAAAAATATCGGTTACACTTATAGATTATTTCTAGGGTTATTTATTAATTTAAACTGCTGTTTGGCTTGGTTTCCATAGCTTACGCACGTGATGTTTGAACCTTAGTTCTCTCACGGGAGAACTTTAAGTGGCGAATGCTTGTTTTATTCTTGTAAAATAACAACAAAAGTTTTGTTGTTGTTGTTTTTCTTGTTTATAATTAAGTAATTTACGTTTTAAAGTTATACCGACTTATAAATTCCCAAGTGACACGTTCCCGCCAGCCTGCTTTAGACTTCTATAAGGGTAGTAGGCACGTGTCTAGTAGAGCTTGTTTCATGCTTTTAGGCGCCTAGTTTTTAGTCGGTTATTTTATATTTTTGAATAACTATTTTTATTTCAGTTTTGTAGTGAATTTAAATATACTTACATTTTAAAAGATTTTAACTTGCAATGTATGTTTGTCCGGTTGGAATCTTGCAAGTTAAATTTGACCCACTTCGTGGTTTTTGACTGAAATTTTGCTTACATATGTTTAAAATCACCTTCTCAAACCCAATGCTCACTGTATGAATTGTAATTATGTCCTTCAATAAAATAAATAAATATTGCGCACGAAATCGTCGTAGCAAAGACAGGTAATAGAATATCTTGTATTCAAATTAAACTAAAACACGCATTTAGAATGAACGGTATGATAATTAATTTATATTTAGAACTTAACACGATTTGTAAATGTAATTAAACCAATTTAATTTAAAAAATATTCATACTTAGAATTAATTCCTTTCTCTTTGATAAAATGTGCAAAAATAGGTGTTGTTAAGTGGTTAATGTATTTGCACCGTTTTCTATTCCTTATTCATATATTTTTTTACCATTTTAAACATGCCTCAAGTCAAGAGCATTCATTCTTAATAATATTATTGCTGTACATACACGTATTGCTTTAGCTTTATTGTCTATATCTATAACTTGCTTTGTCCTGACTGACTGAGCAACGCACAACCTAAACCACTCAGAGCAGAGAGCTAAAATTTGGAGAGTGTGTTCTTTATATTACATCTGATGAGGAAGAGTTTTTGGAAATTCCCACGTGATCGGGACTTACATGGTTATAACCGCGGGACTCAGCAGTTCGCTGATATAAGGAAATATATTTGTATGAAAACAGTGTCGATAGGTTACGCTTTTAAGCCCTCAGGTATTAGAACAATATAATCCGCGTTATATATTATGCATTGAAGTTTTAAAAACGTATCTATCACATGGGTAATCTTAGGGCTTAAGACCGACATTCAAACTCGAGTCGACACCTATGTTTGCACAATTTATCACACAGATAGGTATCGATACTATCTATCCAATGTTAGAATTTGGCGAAGTGTTTCTGGTGATTCAAGTAAAATAAAAAAAAAACAGGAAGAGATAATTTGTTTTGCTTTAAAGAAATCTTGGTTCCAAAACAAATATGTATAATCCTTAAATTTTGATAAAAATGGAAACGAAATAAGAAAAATAAATGCGCAGTTCGTTGACGCGAATTAAAAACCCTCAATCAATATTATCTGTTGGCAAAAAAAACATCATGCAGTAGGTACCAGCCGATAAGTAACAGATACGAATCTTGTATATTGATCTTGAACTTGAGCCTATAGCATCTAAAGGTAACGTTACGAAAGTACCTATTGTTTGGATTTAGTAAGTACAATGTTTAAGGAGAAATGCCTAGAAAAAAAGTGTTACACACGATCTTCTACAAGTTCGTGTGACGTGAGTATGTATTTTCTTAAGGCTGCTTACACTATGCCGGCCGCTTTTGGTTCAGGTTGCTCTGGCATAGTAAACTCAGTACACTACAACTCCATCATAATTTGATCCGCACGACTGTGTGTTGCAGACTTGCAGCCTCTAACTAAGCAAGTGTTGGTATGGTTGAAACTTACACTCAGTAATAAAGAAGTTGAGCAGCGTGAGCGCGACGGTGTGTCCTGAGAACATGTAGTCCCCGCAGGTCCGCACGCCGCGCACCGACATGCCGGCGCCGCTCCAGATCTCGTACGCCTGCCGCAGCCGGCGACCCCACACCGTGAGGTCGTCCGCCGGGGGGTACGACCGAGGCTCGCACTTCAGGTGCGAACCTGGCACTGGAAACAATATTATGAAATACTTATAGATCAGGTTGACTGCTGGTCTTTGGGGGTCCCGTCTGGACATCGCATCTGGCTGTACCGGGCCTGTCAATCTCAGTACTACACACTAAACAGTGGTCATTTTTTTACGCCGCACAGTTATGCCCCCAGCCTAGTATGTAGCTCTTTATCCGAAGGATCGAAGTTTGCTTGCACTTTCGGTGCGAAACTGGCACTGAAATCTACATTTATAAGAAGACGAATTGGATATTTAGTAATTTGAAACTTAATATTTCTCCTATAAAAAGCTATAAAATTACATAACTTATCACAAAACTATAAAATAGTGTTACCTGATAACGAAGTTATCAGCATAGTGAAACATCTTAGAAGGAAGACTGTGCCGGCGAGAGCGAAGAACCGTCGAAGTATTATAAATCTGGAAAGGAGAAGAGATATATTTAATACATATTTGTCTGTCCGGGCACAGCAGATTGGGAAGACCCAAGAATTGCTGGCTTGACGTCATAAGAGCGGATATGCATGCAAATGGCCTCACTGCACGGGATGCCGAAGATCGTGCGAAGCAGAGACGTAAAAGTAGGAAAGCGGACCCCGGGGTCCCGAGAGGGATGCAACCGGGAACATCGCTCGGATGATGATGATTTCTGCGTCGACAAGTGGTCGCAACTAAGGCAATGTCAGTCACTTGACAGAGTTCTTATACCGTGCAGCAAGTAGGATCTGAGAGAGACACCAGTAGGTGGGACATTGTCTGTTCTGTCTATTTATTATTAGGTATTATATTAGTAATTTATGTTTGAAGAATCAATATAGTTAACCTCATCCGCATCGGCTTAGGTTAGGTTAGTCAACCAGCGACTGAGCTGGGTGCTGACTGCTGAGGATTAGATCTGTACAGAAACAAAGTTGTGACTGACATTTTATGAATCATAAAACTACAGTCGATAAAGTCCATGGAATTTCCATCGAATCATAAACGCAGCGTGTACTATTAAATAGACAGAGGCACTTATCACTGCGTGTATCTCACGATAGGTTCCTATATATGTTTTGAACAAAACGCAGCCATGAAATGAAGTACAGTATCGCGTGTCGTCCAAATTGTCGTTGCGTGGTGTTAATGTTTAGGTGGATAGAGATAAACCTCTTCATGTTATGACTTTTTCTCGTGAAATATTAATTATGGGATAACATGTCGACACACCCAGTTTGAATTCCAGGGTAATAGTTATAAGTAAAAGAGATTGTTAGCTCTGCTAGTCTCAATCTGGTGGGGTTTTGAGAAAAAGTAGCCTATCTGCTGTTACCCAAGGGCTACTGCTTAATCACAAGAAACAAGAACAAGAAGCAATATTAAGAAGCATTTTGAGTCGTTTTGCCAAGTGCCCCAACAGCTAAATGCACCAGTACATATTTTGCGTAGTACACGTTCTGCGCCTGACCCATACTAACATAGACACTTTCAGGGTGGAATCTTTAGTATTTTTTAACTACACCAATTATATTTTTTTAATTGCAAATAATAAATACTAGACTTCATGACTTTTGAATAAAATTACTTATCCGAAAAAATAAAAGCTCTGGCTATATTCTCTAAGCAAAGTCGGGAAAATAATAGTTAGCTGGAATCACCAACTTTGCTTGTAGGCATAGATCGTAGGTCATACAAATGAAACCTAGGCGTGGCGTGGCCGCTTGTGACAACAATTTTATTACCCCTGACGTCATTTAAGATTGTTTGTAAACTAAATATGAGCAATAGGTTCAAAGTATTGCACGGAGACACGCGGACACAAATATATCGCAGATAACGTATTAGCTTTGATATAAACTAACGTTAGCAAATGTAAACTAAGAGTAGATACATATAATTAATTATGCATGTAGATATAAAATAATACGCCTTGTGCTAAGTAGGAAAATAGGTCTTCCAAACGTTAATTTTTACCTACTGTTTTAGTAATGAAAAACATTGCGCAGACGTGAATTTATTTATAAAACGTACTTCTTATTACGTTGTTCTGTATCGTATGTTGGTATTTTATTACAGAGCAAAGCATTTTTTTTATTTCATGATTTATGGGCACTTACGTCATGTAATAATTTTTTTTGAGTAATATTATGCATAGGTATTTAATTATTTACTATTAATGTAGGCACCTATAAAATTAGGTAAAATGTACCTACATAAGTTTTACAGCGCGACCAGATATTTTATGTACCATTGTACCTCGAGTATACGAAGAATAATTTCATATACTTTCACGAAAAACTACTAACTGATATAAATGAAGCTTAAAATATATATAGGTGAAGGAAGGAGGACCCATTAACACATTTATTAATTTTTATCTCATAACGATATTTCTACGCAGATATAGTCTACTAATATTATAAAGAGAAAAGATTTGTATGTTTGTGTGTGTGTGTGTTTGTCTGTATGTTTGCTATGAGTAATCATAACCACCGTTTATTGAGTTTAAACTCAAAAAACTACTGTGCCGATTTCAAAAATTCTTTCATAGTCTATAAACAAATCGTAAATATTTTCAATGCACTTTTAACTCAGAAGGGACGAAAATGTCGCCATCCTTCTAAAATCGACGCGTCTCGTGGGTACTATCTAGTTCATAAAATCAGAAAGGACCGTGTAAGTCAAACAATCAATCACAACGGCCAAACAAATCAAACAATATCCGTAGCTATGTATATAACCTTCATGTCCTTCCAGACAACGCAATAGGTACTACCTATAAAGGTCGCTTCAAACTGGGCTGCATATTATAACAGTTAAAATTCCACATTCGCTTATTTAATAAAAATGCGATAAGAAGAAGAATGTTCCTATTTTAAATTCGTAACGATGTTTTTGATGATGATGATAACATACCTACTACAAAGTAACTTATTCAAGTCGATACCTTATTTACAGATATCAACTTTAACTAAGTATTTATCTCCAATTCAAAACAAATCACATGTTTGTCGACAAATTGTCTGCTTCCCGTACGTGAGAGCTTTACAGCGAATGTGAAGTGATATGTGAGTCAATGCGGAAACGGGATTCATGGATTTAATCCAACAGCTTTGGGGGTCGTCAATTTACGTGAATGTATTTTCGTATCGTTATTTTGTTACAAGTAGTTCCGTATTGAGAGGAAAATATACACGCTCTTTCTCCATACAAACGTAGTCGACTGTTTCCTCCCATGACAAAGACATTAGAGCAAATATGTTTATGCCATAAGACCTATATTTGCTATGCCCGGAGACGTACGTAGGATTTGTTTTTTGTTGTTTTTTTTTTTCATTTTCCAATAAAAATATGAATAAAAAATGGAAACGGTTGGGGCATGGTCACATGGCTGATAGGTTTTACAGCATAACCATTTTTTTCTAATATCTTTATCTACGTTTGTGTTGTTATTAAGGGATATTATGGAATAGGATTGGGAATAACAGAGGCCTAATATTTTTATATTCGATTATAGATTCATACAAAATTTATTCACAAGCGCGACGCGACAGTATTTTGAATTGCAATTACTTCTGCGTCGTGGGAAGAATCACTCGAGTGTAAGGAAAAGGATATTATGTTTTTCGCGCCTATAATAATATAGATTGTTTGTATATTTTTTTTATTAAATTTTTGTAAATATCGTGGTAGTATCGTGGTAGCGTCAAAGGAGTTAACTAGTTCAGTTACCGAAAATTGATGTTAATTTTAGAAGGTTACAACTGTTACAAATAAATGTATTTTTAATTGCTTTTAGCGAGAACAGAGGTGTGTTTTTGTTCACTAAAACTGTAGCCAGATATTCATGAATAACAGAGGAATAAATGTTTGAGTCCAGAAGAATATCTAGGTTTTAATTCTTGTCCCACGATCATCTTCTATTCTAATATAAGAATTAAAAGCGTATACGCGCGACAATGTAAAAAAACATTAAGGTATATCAGTTTTTTTATTATACGAAAATATTTTATTATGCGTTTGTTAGATGTTCCCGCAAAAACTACTAAACCGATTACGATGAAACTCTCAGTAAGTAGATGTGGTAGAAAGATAAATAGAGTCTTATTTAAAACCTAATTTAATATACTTACTTTTAATAAATTATTATTAATGCATCAAGCAGGCGAAGGAGTATCGTTTTGTATCAATAGAGTGGACAGATAAATTATGACAAATAAGTCATTCATTCTAGATACTCAAGTAGGACCTAGGTAAGCAACTGTCCACAAACAATGTAAGTTATTGAATACCTACTTAGACTTGTGCATTTATTTGTACTTATTGAATATTAATAAGAATTTATTATCAAGCAGGTTTTTTGATGTACGACTTGATTAGCGGGCTTCGGCGAATATTTGTGTTTACGATGTGAGTCAATTCAGTCTCGGCCACACAACAAACAATGATTCTCGCCCGATATTCGCCCGCCTAATGTAGACATGAACATCGCGTATAAACGAAGATTATGTGTTTGTCGCCGCAACGCGATACGAATCTTCGCCCGCTAATGAAGCCCCAGCATTAGTAATCTCAAATGATTAGAGTCAGTCTCTATAGTTGTTTCCTTTTTTATCTTTCATTAAAATAAATACGCCATTAAACATTTTTAACTAATTAGCTAAATACGCTAACAGTAATTAGTTACATTAATGTTTAGTAAACGTAATTAACTTACTAACCTAAGTAACAGAAGGCGTAACGACTTAATTAACTTTTAAATATGATTATTTAATAAATATAAATTGGAAAAGAGAAAATTGAAATGTAAGTTGTTTAAAAGTTAGATTGATTAGGTCATTTTTAGGGTTCCGTACCCGATAGTTAAATACGGGATCCTTTTGCTAAGACCCCACTGTCTGTCTGTCTGTACGCCTGGAGGCTGTCAAGTGGGGACCCTATATCATCTTCTTCTAATATATAAAATTTCCATGTCACAATGTTAGTTACCGTACTCCTCCCAAACGGCAAGACCGATTTTTACCAAATTTTATATGCGTATTCAGTAGGTCTGAGAATCGGCTACTATCTATAATTTATAAGGCAAAACAACGTTTGCGGGGTCAGCTAGTAAATACATAAATATGATAGATTAGTTATGGAGGGGTTGATCGGTTGTCTGTCTGTCACTAGGCTTTGTCTCATGAACCGTGATAGCCAGGCAGTTAAAATTTTCTCTGGTGATGTAGGTATTTCAATTGTCGCTATAACAACAAATACAAAAACAATTGTTATTTTTATCGTGATAATAGACAAAAGAAATAACAAATATAGACGAAGGGATCCTCGTGCGCGAGTCTTGCCTACTTGTTAATTTTGGCCCTGATATTTCCTAGAGATTTGGAAGAGACGCAATTTCTGTTGTATCCATGTTAACGTCAGATACAACTAACTGAACTTTATAGCTTCTACTATACGATAATCTTAATTTTATTGTTGGCTTGCTAGGTCCCGTGGTTTTACGCGCGTAAGGCCCGATCTCGTGGGAACTTCGAAAAACCCTTTCTTATCCGGATGACTACATCATATAAAGAACACACTCCAAATTCAGACTCTACTATTAGCGGGTTAGGCTGTAGGTTGATCAGTCAGTCGGCCAATAAGGACAAAGCAATTTATAGATACAGATAGATAATTAAGAACTGTGACAGGCGCGGGTGAACACGTTAGCGACTTATTGCTGGCTCTTATTCCGCCGCCGCCGCCGGCATCCATATTACAAGACTAGATGTTTAGTTCGAAGCCCTACAGGTACTGTAAAAACGACATTCACTATAGAATTATTGTTTTTATTTATTTACTCAATAAAGTCTGATAAATTTATCAGACTTTGTTCAGCGTCAAACAATGAAAACAAATGTTCATTGTGTAAAGTAAAATGCTGGAACTATGAATCATGAGTTTAGAGTTCCTTGTAGAAAACAAAGGTGAAACAAACATACCCTCGGCGCGCGAAACGGAAGGTGGAATGGATTTTTAAATTGCCTCATAAAAAACTTGTTGTAATGCTGATAATAAAAATGAGTTTTTTATCGCAACAGTACTCCTAATGCTCTTTTAAATGGATTTCGGTAAAATATATTTTATATTTGAATACTTAGATAAAATACAACACGTTTTTCTAAGTAAGTCAAATGCTCTTTGTACTGTGGTTGATTTAGTCAATGATCATGTCAACTTGACCTTATATCTTTTTGCTGAACTTCAGAGGTCATCTCATTAGATGCCTTATTACTTTCGATGCTTGTTCCTTCAACTTTAAGGGTAGGTATATAACATTTCCAGGAGATTTTATTTTTAATTTTAGACAGACAGAGCCAGCGGAGGATTTTCTTTTATAAAATGTAATGATTTATTCCAAAAATGCAAGCAAAAGTAACAACTTACCTGTGCTTATGGAAGACAAGGACTACTAGCCAAATAGCCATCAGAAATGAGCCAGTTATCTCGCACATGTCGAAAGCCCAGGGTATGTGCGGGACATTATCTAAAAACAGGTCCGGTAGTGGCGGGTACTTTTTCATGTCGGGAACTTTGTCATGGACTATCACCATCACCACGGCTGTCACCCATGTTACTAAGAATACATAGCCTGTAAATAAGCAATGTTTATTATAAATACTTCGTCTAGCTGTGCTCACAACTACTTCTTTTTTCAAAAAATATTGAATGGCAGACACAGCTACGTTACTGTTTTATTGTTTATGTAGGGATAAGACAATATTAACTGATTTTTACATGTGGTTATACAATTACAGACAGACTAAACCATTAATTTGAGACATGTAATTCTGCAAGTTAGCCTACTAATATTATAAACAGGAAAGTTTGTGAGTGTAGGCGTGTTTGTAGCTCCTTCTCTTCTTACAAAATCCGCTAAACCGATTGTGATACAACTCGGTATGTAGATAATTGGAGATAATACTATGTGCATGTGTGTATTTTACATATAGGTATATTGTACAAATAAAGATATCTATCATGGATCCCTTAAATATGTTAATTTTATGAGAAGTCTTGGGAATTACAAAGTGTCATTGTCATGAATAATTGTTTATTTATAATCTGAAAGGGTTATTCATAACATTGTGGTTACAAAAAGCATGTAGGTACCTGTTTGAAAGTGGGTTGCAACTAATTTGAATAAATTGGACTGAAGCCTAAATACCACATAACAAATTACGCATAATTAATGAAAATAGTTATGACTTTAACACCTTAATTTGTAATCCTTTCTTACCTAAAGCAATAGCTGTTTTCCATATCTCAGGCTTCAACCTCGACGCTTTCGCATCTGGAGTGTAGCTTGACATACATTCAGCATTTCTAGTGTATATTTCGCTGGGCAGTTTATTGTGAAGATTATAGCTCAAATGCGACAAATTTGTTCCAAGAAAATTTATATTTGTAGAAGGATTTGTTAGTAATATATCTTCACAAAGCCCGAGCTCGAACATAGCAGGGCGGTTATGCTTTTGAAACTTTTTCACAAACAAAATAAATCTTTTTCTTTCACCAAATTTTAGCTGCTCGAAGGGTACCTCGTAAAAATCCCGATCGACGAAAGATAGCAAGCATTTTCCGTCGATATCGTGAGATCTGCATAATTCGATTACTGAGTTAGAAATTTTGTCTCTTAACAATAAATCTACCACCTCTTTGTGAGTCCAATTCATGATATTCGATTCCATTGTGTAAGTTTCACTTCACCAAAATGCTATTTTACTGTATTTTCTAAATTATATTCAAATAGAATTCATATTAAATAATTAAGATTTGAGTTTATTTATTTATTTTTTATGTAATTATATATTTATTGAGTAGCGTAATCACCACAAGCAATGAAAACATTAAAATGATTTTTGAAGAAACAATTTGTTTTGGATTGAATGCACAGACGACATTGAATGGCAGAATGACTTAAAAGCTTGACAGTGACACTTGAGAAATTAATATTTTTTTTATCGACGTAGTTTCGCGCATAAGGCAGGCAAATAAAAATGACTTCGTTGAGTTTACGTCCGTAACTTCATCAATCATGCCATGACGTTTAAGTGCAGACTGCAGTCCAAAATGTTGCAGAATGTTCAGGTTGCAAAATGTCGAAGTCACCGAATGTCCAAGTCCCATAATGTAAAAAAACACTTTAAAAAATCTCGTGTTCGCGCCAAAACTGACGCTGATAATAGCCATAGAGCTGCAAAATCTATTCTATCTATTACCTATCTATCTATCTTCTATTATTCTAAAGCGAAAGAGTTTGTTTGTTTGAACGCGCTAATCTCAGGAACCGCTCTAGTCCGATTTGAAAAATTCTTTCAGTGTTGGATAGTCCATTTATTGAGGAAGGCTATAGGCTACTTTTAATCCCGATATTCCCACGGGATCGGAACTTACGCGGGTGAACCGCGGGACGCAGCTAGTCTATTATAAAGCGGAAGAGTTTGTTTGTTTGATAAAGCAGAAGAGTTTGTTTTTTTGTTTGTTTGTTTGTTTGAACGCGCTAATCTATGGAACCGCTGCTGGTCCGATTTGAAAAAATATTTCAATGTTGGATAGTCCATTTATTGAGGAAGGCTATAGGCTACTTTTAATCCCGATATTCTCACGGGATCGGGACTTACGCGGGTGAAACCGCGGGGCGCTTCTAGTACTATTATAAAGCGGAAGAGTTTGTTTTTTTGTTTGTTTGAACGCGCTAATCTCAGGAACCACTGGTCCGATTTGAAAACTTCTTTCAGTGTTGGATAGTCCATTTATTGAGGAAGGCTATAGGCTACTTTTGATCACGATATTCCTACGGGATCGGCACTTATGGGGGTGAAACCGCGGGGCGCTGCTAATGTTATGTATTTGGTGTGCGTCAGCTTGGCCGAACCATGCAAGACATTTACACCAAACTACATACTAGTACCTTTGTTCTAGGTACTAAATCTTTGTATAACCAGGCCTCCGTCACTCTATGTACTTGTGCGCTATAATTACCTACCGCCCGGCCGATCGGTCTCGGACCGCCGGCGATCCAACTTCAGTGCGGTTGTCGCAAGCGAAGCGCGCGTACGTTGTTAAATTTCTCATTAAAGAATACCTAAATTTTTAATTCCATTCGTTCGTACGCGTACCTACAATACAATACGTACCTACGTAATACGTACCTACCTACAAACATTAAAGTTTAAAATAGGTACTTTAGAGATGGTAAGAAATACATACAACACTATATTAAAGTTAAACAATTGTAAATACAATAAATGATTTTCTTAAAATTGTGTTGTTATTTATTTTACTTTGCTTATGTACAACTCAACTATTATATAATTATAGCTGACCCGGCAAACGTCGTTTTGCCTTATAAATTATAGATGGTAGCCGATTCTCAGACCTACTGAATACGCATATAAAATTTGGTAAAAATCCGTCAAGCCGTTTCGGAGGAGTACGGTAACTAGGGTTGCCAACCGTACTATAATATATAGTATTGTACTATATTTCAGCTCAGCGTACTATATATTTTTGAAAGCACATATAGTACGCAAAAATACTATATTCTGGCATAATTTGTAAAAAGTTGTTTCTTTTATAAATTCCTCCTCTCTGCATTTACAGAGGACTGTTTTCTACGAGTATGTAGAGGGAAAAAAAGAAAAGCCATAAAAAAGGTGCTCATAATTTAAAGATTGAATGTCGGCAACTTTTTTTTTATATTCAAGAAAGTGTGAAAAAAAGGTTAAGTGCAAAAAATACGTATTTTAAATATTCTACAAAACACCGCTCTAATTTTTGTACCATATTTTTTTGGGTCGTACTATATTTATTAGCCACAAATACTATATTTTTCGAAAAAACTGTTGGCAACCCTAACGGTAACTAACATTGTGACATGGAAATTTTATATATTAAAAAAAAGATACCTACACTCTATGGTACAACCCTGACGCTTGAACTGAGGCGTAGGTAAATTCTGAACACAAAGGAATTGCGCTCTTATGAGCTTAGTAGTAACACAGTAGTAAGGCGCGATTTCGAATGCACCAGGTGCGTCGTAAATTTTGTAGGCTATTAAAATGGCGGCTTTCTTCAAGATCAAAGCCGTGCAGCTTCTGTACGTAGTACTATTATTTATTCTGTGGTATAACGTGGAGCATGTAACGGTGAATGGCGAGAAATCGCACTTTGTATCATTTATATTTTCGAAACCACGTACCTAGTACTAAGTACATATGCTTACTAATTAATACAAATTAGTGAGCGTAGTGTGGTGTAGATCTATTGCTTGGTCCAGCCAAGCTGACGCACACAAAACGTAGGGGCATGGTCATGGCAGATATCTCGTGTATCCCCGCCATACAATAGTTACCCCATCTCTTCCTGTGTGGATGTTGTAAAAGGAGACTAAGGGATCTGTGAGACTAGCAAACTTGTGTTCTCTCCGCGCGCTGGCGGGTATACTGCGAAGAGAGTTAGCGTTAGGCAGCAGGCCAGCCATAAAAATACTGTCAAATCTATTTGCAGTAGGTATGGTCAATGACGACTTACCTATTGCGCCGACTCCAAATGATTTGGAATTTTAGCGGATCCCGGGCTCCCGAGTGGGGTGCAACCGGGAACATCACTCATATGAGAAGAAGATGCCCATGGTAGATAATAGGTTTTATGGCATAAACAAAACTCTAATGATCCAGGGAGGAAACAGACGACTACGTTTGTAAGGAGAACAAGTAGGTCTAGCTATCCTTTCCCCTTAATCTAAGTGGAATTTGTTGTGCATATTGTAAGTAGGTAAATTAAAATATTTAAAAACGTAGAAATAATAAAACGTACGATAGTAATGATCCGTAGGTACTCATTTTTATTACGAACTAATAATAAAAAACATCAATCAATAATCATGGCTCAGCTATTATTAGAAATAACAAATAAGATTAGGTGAACAGAAAAATTAAAATTAAATGGTTTCCAAAACAATACACGTTCATTAAAATAACAGAATTACAATTACAATCACAGATACATTTCTCATTTTAAATGGAATTAAGATGACATTAGTTTATGTAGATAATACAAAATGTTAAGCTAAGGCCTATCATTAAAAAGGAATACAAAGGAAAACATACAGACTAAAAACATACATACATAGACTGATAAACACATAACCCTTCTTTGCGTCGCGCAGTCGGGTAAAAAGCAGTAACATTTGTATTTATTTCTTCGAAAATTGTGTGACCTAACCTAACTATTTCCTGTCTATAGTTTAGTAAGGCCAAAGCATTGCGTGCCAAATCTGTGAACCTGCGTACGTAGTACAGTGTGCGTAATAAATACCTTATGGCCTCTCTGAATATAAGCGCGAGTTGCTGCGCAGTAAGCGAAAGATTGATGCGCGTAGAGGTGCGGTACTGCTACTAACCCTCCGCGCGTCACATTGTTCCCCGCACGCATCCTGCTATGCAGTAGTGTGAGTGTATCATGCACTGCAACCCTGTATTCGGCTGAATCGCGCGGTATCGAGCTCGCGCCTATGTTCAGAGGGGCCATACAGTTTTACGCGTACCTACTGTACATAGTATCTCGACCGTGCGTGCCTGTCTATGTCACACAGGAGTTAGCCTAACTAGTACCTATCATGTCGCCATATTATTGTCTCCCGAATTGTAACGAAATTTAAATGCGCGATGCGGTTTAGGATTTGTTTCGCCTGCCCAGTGCTGCCTTCTATCATTTGAAAGAGACAAAAATCATAATAGCAGAACACAGTATTGGATTATTTAGACTTCTAAGCCAATAAAAGAAAGAACAAATAAGGCAAATTAATAAGAACACAACAACATTGTAATTATAAATCAACATAATATGTCTGTCTACCTACAAACAAACAAGTAGTAATATAATAATAACATTAGAATTATAAAAACGCATCAATTATTAATTAGACGGAATATCCCTAAACATTTGAGATAGACTTGGTTATTTATACCATTCATAAGACGCAATAAATGCTTAGGAAATGTTAAATGCTGTTTGATGAATATTCTTAACACTCTACAGCCTAAAATGAGGTGAAACTTGCAAGATGCGGTCTGTTTTCCGCGTTCCAGACAAAAAATCAACAATTTGAACGCAAACAGGCCGCTAGACTCTCGTAGTGTGACATACTTGTGACAAACACTTTTGTAGTTGATTAGAAGTGAACGACTTCAGTATTTGTGGTTGAACTTCATCTGCAGCAAGTACTTCACGTTGACTTGAGCTACGTCGTATACAATGAATCTGATACCCTGCTAAGGACAATTATTGCAAGTGCAACAAATGTAGGTAGATAACATGTTTGATGTATCTGTTGAGACATCGTGTACTGGTAATGTGTACCTTATTTTATTGTACTTTGCGACACCATTATTAGATTGTTTAAATGTGTCCATTATTTTAAGTCCCATTAGCCCCGTTGTAGCTAAACGGGGGGGAATTTGGCAACAAAAATAAAAAGAAGAGTTCGCTGAAGTTGACCGCTAAAATTTGTTTTTATGCGTGTGTTTTTAGCAGTCAAAGAGGTAAAGGTTTGGTACATTAAAGCCAAAACTATTTACATTACTGTACTTAATGAACTTACTTGTTCCGTCTTCAATTTTCTAAAAGACAGTAAATGTGACTTAAAATTATTGTAGACTACGTATAGGAACGGATAGAGTAAGGGTGCAAAACAACTCACCTATCAGAAAATACGCGACGAAAGTCTTGTGGGATGCGCGCGCAAACGTCGCGCAGAAGAGACCTTGTAGCACAAAATATAGATTAAGCACGCACAATCAAGCGGAACTTCGGACGCGGTTCTTCCGATAGGTAAGTCAGCCTAACATAGCCACGAATCTGCTAAGACAAGCCTTCAATTTGCCATAGGGCGTATACCGCGATTGCAAAGGATACTCGTTGTAGAGCAGCGAAGTATTATCGTTCCTGTCGACCGGCTTGCCGAGCGGCACGCTGGTGCCGTCGGGCAGCGTGAGGCTGGCGGCGGGGTCGGGCTGCGTGCGGCCGACGCCCCACGCAGAGTGCTTGTCCGCCGGCAGCTTCACGTTCTCGGCGCCGTGGCACACCTTCCTGGAGGGGGAGTTAGTGTTTGTTGGTGCGGCGGTAGTTGGCGGACTTGTAGTAAGTATACACAACTGGACATTACATTTGTATTTATTATGTACCTACTTGAATTGTTATTGGAACGAAGTTCCTTATCGCGCGTTGCGAAAGGGGGCTAGACGGAAAAAAATAAGACCAAAAGTTGTAACACTTATTTGTTTTGCTTGGAACTTTGTTCCATCCGGGTGTCCCTTGACACCTCTCAAGTATTTTTATATTTCTCACCATTTAATTTATTTCGACGCGTTTATACCCACCCATCCCCTCCTACAATTCTTGTCCATCCAAAGGTTGCCTGGAAGAGATCGCTTTTACAATTCTTGTCCATCCAAAGGTTGCCTGGAAGAGATCGCTTTTAGCGATAAGGCCGCCCATTGTGCCTATTCTAAAATTAGCTGTAAGTTTTTGTTTTTGTAATGTGTTTTGTAAATTTTTGGTGCAATAAAGTTTTTTCTATTTATCTGTACTCACATATCGCCGAGAGCGACTTCACAGAGCAGCATGAGTCCGGTCGGGTTGTGTTTGTTGGTGCAGCAGTAGTTGGCGGACTTGGATACCATGTCAGCAAAGTATATGCCCTTTCCGAACATGTAGCCGGTTACCGGAGCCTCGGGCGGCGCTATGCGGAGACCTACACATAACATTTACGGTTTATGTCAACAATTTTATTTTAGGTATAAGGTTTGTATGGGAAAATATAGGTTAAATTATGTAATTTAAATAAAAATGCTAACAATGTAGTTAAACTTTTTGTTGTAATATCTCCCCACGCTATAGACTATCTGTAAAATGATTTCCATGCAAATTCAGGAAGCAGATTTACATTTATTTACACGCACAGGAATCGGTGCGCAATTACAGTATTTATTAGGTATAATACTTGTGTACTTTACTTTGCGTACTAATGTACTTTGCTAACAACGTACCTTGAGACAATATCCCGGCAAAGTTGGTAACTCTAGAACCGTGCCACAGAAGTCGTCTGTTGTGAAGTTTCCTGAACGGTTTGTACCGCTTGTCTTCACCGTCGCGGACCACTTTGAACACCTATAGAAACACATAAATAAGGTAAAAAGGTTGGTAAGCTTTCAAAATATCATCTTGGCCACCATATATTCTAATAGTATAAATGTTTAATATCGCAAAAACGACTAAGCCTCTTGCGATTAAACTTGGCATGCACATGCACATTGCTGGAGTTCTGGATTAACACATATTATGCTACTTTTTATTCCAAAATTCCCGCGGGAAATCACAGAAAACTGTCAAGACAAGTCTATCAGTTACCTGAAAACCCTAAGACAAGTCCATCAGTTACATGAAACCTTAAGACAAGTCCATCAGTTACATGAAAACCCTAAGACAAGTCCATCAGTTACATGAAAACCCTAAGACAAATCCATCAGATACTTGAAAACCCTAAGACAAGTCCATCAGTTACATGAAAACCCTAAGACAAGTCCATCAGTTACATGAAAACCCAAAGACAATTCCATCAGTTACATGAAAACCCTAAGGCAAGTCCACCAGTTACATGAAAACCTTAAGACACGTCCATCAGTTACATGAAAACCTTAAGACACGTCCATCAGTTACATGAAAACCTTAAGACATGTCCATTAGTTACATGAACCCTTAAGACACGTCCATCAGTTAAATGAAACCCCATCAGATCCCTAAAAACACTAATTTAAGTCCATCAGATACCTGAAAACCTTAAGACAAGTCCCTAGTGCATCAGTTACCTGTTCAATGTCCAGCGTGTAACTGGAATGTGTAGCGGCGTGAGTGTTGTGGACGTACTGAGCTATCATCTTGTACTCATCGGAGTCGGTCGGCAGCGGCGCGATGGCTGTCTTCAGCTTCTTGTAGTGAGACTCTATGGGACTTACTGATTCGTCTGCATCTGTGGGTTACGTGGAATAATATAAATAATACAGTGAAAAAGAGATATTACTTCCAGCAGCAGTAGCATACGAGCACGAGAAAAAGGTTCCGTCTCTTTTTCTCAAACGACGAAAAGCAAGAGCCAAAACACTTAACTCGACAAGTGATTGTCTCTTTGTGCAATTGGTTCCGGTTGTTATCTCCGATAGCAGTCGTAAGATCAACTTTGGGCGACCTAAAAACTCTCAACACTAGATTAGCCACACCAGTACACGAAAAGAAGAATCTACTTATATGTTATACCGCCCTAGACAGGCCTCCGTCACTCTAAGTACTTGTGCGCTATAATTACCTACCGCCCGGCCGATCGGTCTCGGACCGCCGGCGATCCAAGTTCAGTGCGGTTGTCGCAAGCGAAGCGCGCGTACGTTGTTAAATTTCTCATTAAAGAATACCTAAAATTTTAATTCCATTCGTTCGTACGCGTACCTACAATACAATACGTACGTAATACGTACCTACCTACAAACATTAAAGTTTAAAATAGGTACTTTAGAGATGGTAAGAAATACATACAACACTATATTAAAGTTAAACAATTGTAAATACAATAAATGATTTTCTTAAAATTGTGTTGTTATTTATTTTACTTTGCTTATGTACAACTCAACTATTATATAATTATAGCTGACCCGGCAAACGTCGTTTTGCCTTATAAATTATAGATGGTAGCCGATTCTCAGACCTACTGAATACGCATATAAAATTTGGTAAAAATCCGTCAAGCCGTTTCGGAGGAGTACGGTAACTAACATTGTGACATGGAAATTTTATATATTAAAAAAAGATACCTACACTCTATGGTACAACCCTGACGCTTGAACTGAGGCGTAGGTAAATTCTGAACACAAAGGAATTGCGCTCTTATGAGCTTAGTAGTAAGGCGCGATTTCGAATGCACCAGGTGCGTCGGAAATTTTGTAGGCTATTAAAATGGCGGCTTTCTTCAAGATCAAAGCCGTGCAGCTTCTGTACGTAGTACTATTATTTATTCTGTGCCCTAGAGCTCCTCAAATAAGCATTTACCTGTTTTTAGAAGACTGTAAGCGATCTCAATCTCAAGCAGATTGTCCAACATTAGTGTTTTGTTCTTCAACAATTCAGTGTTGTCCAGCAACGGAGCGTTGTTTACTCCGAAGTCGTGAGGTATCAGAGTGAAGAACCTGTTAGGAAATGTTGATACGGTAAACCGAAGATTCTGGGTTCGATTTCCACTAGGGACTTTTGAATATATTCAAGAGATAATGAAAAGAAAATTAAGGTATTTTGAAGAGCATTCTTGAATTGTCAAATTTCTAAGTATTTTCTAAATATTTCTAAGTAGTATATTAGTGACGGTTTTGTCAATAAATTAAAGTCTAAAAATAAGCATTAAGGATTATTTTCAAAGTAGACGAAACCGTGACATAAACCATACATATCATTCTAAATATAAAAGTTCACACAAAAACGACTAATTCGATTGTTATGAAAATGATGGCAGCTTGAGAAAATTTACACATAAGCTGTTTGTTTATCTCGATGTTTACACGAGATTAGCTAGGCTAACATGACAGCACGAGATACATTTTGTCGAATCGACATAAAGGCTCTTTTTCTCGTCGTTTGAGAGAAAGAGACGATACTTTTATTTCGATTTGACAAAATGTATCTCGTGTTCTCATGCTAGCCTAGCTGGTGAAACCGCAGGCAGCAGCTGGTTTAACTTCTAACACTTACCTATTAGTGGCATCAATAATCTTGCTCTGGTTGGCTGTACCCTTTTCTATGTACTTCAAAAGTTCAGAGAGTACTTTGTAACCAGATTTTATTTGTTTCTTCGATAGCTTGCCGAGTGGCATCTTTTCTGTATCAAGCTGTAAAGACATTCATTTCAACTTTAGTTGCAGAACTCTAGTTTAATGAGTTGAAGTTTGAAATCCTGCAACTGGAAATCAACAATTGACCTCGCGAACTCTTTATTGGGAGGACCTACATACACATAGGTATTTAAACAACTTTAACCACATCTAAAAAAGCAGGAGATTTAAGGAGTTTGTGATGAAAAGGTGGTTCCAGGAGAACGGCATCAATGTATTACCTTGTAGATAAAGGGCCTATTTTATAGGTCAGTCGAAAACTCAATGCTCAGTGCTCAAGGTGATGATTTGCAGTTGCATCCCATAGGAAGATGATACCAGTGGTTGGTAAATGACATACAATTCATCTACTCAACCTACTGGTTATGCGAACTCACCTCAAATTCCATAAGAGTTTTCTTCATAACATTGATATCGAATATATTAAGAATGAGTTTCTGGACTGACATTTCGAGTTTACAGTTTTTATCGACTTCCAATTTAGCGTTATCTGTTTCGTCGCCATCGCCATAGTCCACGTCTAATGGATAATATTTGCCTGGCACCTGTAGAATATAACGTATATCATCATCCTCAGATTTATTTAAAAAATCCCGCATCAAAATCCGTTGCGTAGTTTTAAAGATCTAGGCATACATAGTGACAGACAGATAGTGGAAAGCGACTTTGTTTTATAATATGTAGTGATAGTGATTTAACCCTAGCTATTGTACGAGTCACAATGCGCATTGCGAATGCCCATAAGACACTCATGAGTGGAATAAAGAGAGCGGAAAACTTTGTCTGCACTCCTCCCACATTTTACGAACTGGCCAGTTAGTAGTTTTTCTGTAAAACTGTACTATATTTGTAAAGCATGTGATCCACAAGGAGTAAAAACTCTGATAGTTGTTTTTGACGTACTGTGCCGACCCTTTATAATTTGAAACGCGCTTTCCGATGAGTAAATCCACAAAAAGCAAATGGAGATTGAATAATTGGTTAGGTTGCGGGTAGAGGGGCTGTTTGCCCTACAAATATAATTATACCTTCTCGAACATATCTCTGCACTCCCAGGGGTTCTCAGTTTTCTCCATATACATATTTTCAAACTTCATGATCGCGTCATCGACTGAACGGCAATCCTCTAGTTTGGTTCCACCGATACTGGTCCCGATGCGGCCCCAAGCGCGGAATAACCAATATCTGTGATTCAATTTGTTTAATTATTTACTTTTCGGTCTTTTTTGAAAAAATATTTTTAGTTATAATTAGCTATATAACTATAATTAGCTCGAAGGACTATTTCAACGAGAGCGACCTTTTTTTTTAAACCGATGGCTTATTACGACTGGAGCATAGAGCTCCACGAAGCTAGTATAAGTGATAAGTTGGAATTCAACAACAGCATTATAATATGACTGATATTGAAGTGACTTGGTAGAAATCATCATAATAACAAAATGTGATGCTGAGCGACAACTACGCGACGCACATCGAGAAGGAGAGTGCGCTGTGTGAAAGCAGACCTGTAATTCAAGCGAAGGTTTCCCTGAGCGCAAATCTTTTTACCCGACTCTGGGACGCAAACAAGGTTTATGTGTTTATCAGCCTATTTACGTAATGTATGTATCACTTATTAACTTAATGTTATATAAAACAAAGAAGCATACACACACGTGCAAGATGTCGCTAGAAATAGATAAAAAAATATATTTTCGTAGATAAAAAGCGTGTACCTTAGTTCAAGTAGAAATAAAGCAAGTATTCATTATAAAAATGCTTACTTCTTCTTATCATCCTTCTGCAAGACCTGTAGTTTGTAGAAAGAGTTCTTCTGGGCCACGATATCGGTCTGACATAAGACGACAGTGTACTTGGTCCCGTCGTGGTCTGTGTACACGTGCGCCACATCCTCCAAGCCGGAATCTGGGTCTACCGCGGTGCCACCTAAAACAACAATTTTATAGATAGTGTAGCCTTTTAGTACCTTTACTTTGTTTTTTAATTGTATACTATGATTTGACACATCTTCCTAAAGAAAAAACGTGAAATACAGAGAAACAGGTACGTTCACGTAGTCTGAAATTTAAAAACGAAGTAAAAGTGAATCTAATAAATGATTTTACGGTCTCTGTGGCGCGTCGGGCAAACCCCTGGCTGCAACACAGAAGGTTGTGAGTTCGATTTCGGCCGGGTACAAGTATTTTTGCTGGTCAAAAAGGTTTGTTTCTGGTTCTGGATGTGTCTACAGGTATTTACAATTAAAAAGTATTATATGCACAGTATATCCGTTGTCGAGTACCCATAGTACAAGCCTAGTTGCTTAGTTTGAGGCTAGATGGCGATGTGCGCAACGGTCAAAGAAACAAGCTTCATAATATTAGTATAGATTTGGATAGAATAAAATAGTTTGTTCTGCCACAACTCACCTTTAATTTTTAGTTTCTTCGAAGTTGATTTTTGTGAAGAAACATACATACTACCCGATTTAGGAATAGATTTACCGTCAATTACATCTTGCGGCACTCTTGTTGCCGGCTAAAACCGATAAAAAATAAACAAAACTTTAAAAAAAAATACAAAACAAAAATAAATATTGATTAGTTTAATCACATCTACTAAACTACTAAACAAGGGAAAGTGGAGAGGAAGTACATTTGACATGGTGTAGTGTATTTTCATAAGATTAAACAGTAAAACTATTAGAGACAAAAGTTTAACTTACATCAGAGCCCCATTCTGCAATATTATTCTCTTTTATTAGCTGCAATGAGTTAGAAATAGTTCCCTTCTCTGGATCTATCAAATCAATAAATGATTCATCCACTACCTAGAAATAGAAACATATATTAAGTGATATTTGAAATTGGAGTTTTTATCAAACTTGGCCTGAGTTTTTGACCCAGAAAACTTTGCCAAGCTAAGCCGCGAGAATTTTTGAATACGTATTTTCCTTTAAAATATTTTTAATTGACAATCTGCCTCATAATTGGACGATTGTACGTGATTTTAAGACGTGGGTTTCCCGAGACGTTTTTCTTCATCGCAATATCGCTACTATCGAACATCATCTATTCTTAAAGAAAAATACATTTGAATCACAACCCTCGGAATGAAAGTCGGGGTATCTACCACCAGACCAACACCGCTCTGGTTTATTACTCACTTCAATATCCTTTTCCTTGATCTGCTCCATTTTGTCCGGCATTCTCTCTACATCTTTCTTAGTAGAGACCACAGCCACTGTGGTGTCGATTAGTTTTGAAACCACTAAACCACCGAGTTTGAGAATACGTTTCTTCGTCTCTTCCTTGTTTTTGAGTTTGCCGTAGAGGAAGAATTGTAGGTTTTTCAGTGGGGGGATTGGAATGTTTTTCGGTTGGCTGAAATCAATTTACAATAAACGTCACTTCTAAATTTTAGTTTTACCACTGGCGCCATCAAATGGCGCCAAGCCGCCAATCGTTAAAATAAATGCCAACGATGCGTAACGTTGTCAAGCATTTTTTACATAGATAATGGTACGGAACTCGCACTTGGCCGGTTTTCTAATCATTTACGTGTAACATTATTCCACCTATTCTAACATACAAAAGTCGAAGCAAATTACCTAGATGATGGTTCTTCCTTCTTAACAAAGACTAAAGCCGGCTTAGGAGCCGCTAAGAACAGTCGCACACCAGTCTTCGGCTTGTATCTCTTGAAAATACTCCCACCCTTGTAAGCACTCGGGACTACCATTGGAACTCTTTTCGGGTCTTGCGTTACGTGCGAACATTTTGTCCATTGACTTATGTTCCCTGTTGAAATTAAACATTTAAACTTAGATTACCCAGATGACAATTGACGTTTGAATTTTGATTCATATTTTTTAAAGGTGTCAGAGTAATTTCTCGATCAGTTTGACTTTGGAACTGGTGAGGCTCGTCCGTCAGAGACGAGTTTGTAATGGATCACAATCAGGTGACCTTTCTCCTTCTAGTCTCTAATAGAGACCAGCCCAGTTCTATGCCCCAACCATATCATAATAATGATTTATCACTTTGTAACAGATACTGGCCAAATATAAGCAAGAGTTGCTGGGTCCCTCGGTTTTAGCCCCGTAAGGGCCGATGCTGTGGGGATTTCGAAAAAACCCTTCTTATTGACTGCCTACATCATATCTAAAGAGCACACTCTCCAAATTTTAGCTCTCTTATACTGGCGGTTTAGGCTGTGTGTTGAGTCCATTAGTCAGTCAGGGACAAAGCATTTTACATACAAGATAGAAAGGTAACTTTATTTGCACAATTATTATTGTGCTTTTATTTATTAGAAACTAAAAATATACAAAGTAAACAAAAAACAAATAAGTAAATGTTGTGCGGTGATATATCTGAAATCTCAATCAAATCTAATCCATTGATAAAAAAAAATGCCCACTTTTTGCAGGAACAAACATGTCGAGTAACCAATATGTGGTATCTGTAAAATTACAATAAAGGATCCCCCACACAGCTGAGTTTTTATCGCGCGATAAGAACGCATAAATCGATAAATACTATGTATGTCTGTAAAGTGTTTTATTCCTGTCTAACTGGGTCATCGCAGCGCCCTGAACCGCTGGTAGTAGAAATTTGGAGTGTTCTTTAGATATGATGTAGGTAGGCACTTAATAAGAAGTGTTTTTCGAAATCCCCACAGCATCGGCCCGTACGGTGAAACCGTGGAACCCAGCTAGTCTCTATATTTGGCCAGTATCTGCTGCATGGAGGAGCCTTGTGGTAACCTACCTGTACATTTATAGCCGAAGGTGTCCAGCACTAGTTGCCCTTGTTTACATTCAGGGCACGGCTCCAGAGCCCCGAAAGCCATGATGTCGGCTAACCGATCCAAACACTAAAATGTCAAGCCATTTTAATATTATTAATATCTTAACAAAACTTAAAGATCGAAAAGAGGCGTTTGCGGACAGTCGGTTTGACGCTGTCGTTCTTACTTTTCAGAGCGAAAATCCGTAGTTTTGTATATTACTAGCAGTACCCGCGACTTTATCCGCCTAATTTTTTTGAATATAATATAGCCGATAGCCTTCCTCAATAAATAAATCTAATAAATTTTCAAATGGGACCAGTGGTTCCTGAGATTAGCGCGTTCAAATAAACAAACTTTTCAGCTTTATAATATTAGTATATGTATAGATAATTAATAGTATTAAATAGTATAGGTATATAATTATTTATAACCATGGATTTTTATCAATATAAACGTTATTTCTAAGTGTTTACCACACTAGGTAATAAATAATGCTTTTTGAAAAATATTAGTTGGTGCTATTGCTTTATAAAGTTATATACAATGAATGAAAGTTTGTGAGTAAATAACTAATTAGTGAACAAGTATTTTTGTTACTCCTTTACCCAAAAACTACTGAACCCATTGCGATGAAACTTACTAGGCAGATAGCTGGAGATCTGGATTATAGCATAGGCTACTCTATATCCCGATATTCCCACGTGATCGAGACTTACACGGTGAAACCGCGGACCGCAGCTAGTTGAGAGGGTGGGTACTGTTATCATTTCCATACAAACATAATACCAAAATAGAATTATGAAAAATTTAGTTTTGTACCTTAATATCGATATTATTCGGATTAAGATTTTATTTTTATAGGGCCCCCACCACAAGGTTTTCCAAAATATTCATTCGTAATGAAATAAAACGGAGAAACATTGTTTTCATTTTTACAGCGTAAATTACTTTTTATTGGGAATAATATAAAACAAATGAGATGTAAACTAGTAATTTACGCTGGAAAATGAAAAAAAAAAAGTTCTGTTTTATTTCATTTCGAATGAATATTTTGAAAAACCTTGTGGCCCAATAAAAATAAAATCTTAATCCGAATAATATCGATATTAAGGAGGAAAACTAAATTTTTCATAATTTATTTTGGTATTATGTTTGTATGGAAATGGTAACAGTACCTAATGTTCTTAAATATATTTTTTTTAATTTTACTCTAATATTCTTACTTCATCCCTGCCAGAGCATATCTCTTGAGAATTTGCCTCCAGCAGTTCTTCAAAATCTTGCTTCTTCAGTTCACTCAGGACACCTCTTTGTTTGTGAAACAATGTATTCTGCTTCTCTATTTTCTTTTCCTTGTCTTTTTCTTCTTTGAGTTCCGCTTCTTCTTTTGGCTCTGCCTTTAGTTTCTTGACTGGTACTTCATCTGATTTTAAAGGCCTAGAAATAATGATAGTATGAAGTATTATTTAAAAGGTATAATATATATTCGAAAATTTACTCGCGGCGAGGCTCGAACTCGCGTCTTTGTACCGCAGCGTGTTAACGAATTACACCACGCGCGTGACGCAGTACAGACGCGAGTTCGAGCCTCGCCGCGAGTAAATCTGATGTATTTTTCCTTAAAAATATTTCTCGTAGATATGAGCAATAAAGCATTAAAAATCAAATTACGAAATATTAAGGTTTAAGTGTTCAATTCTATAATTTATTAAAGTTAAAAGTTGGTAAGTACAGAATATGCAACTTTTCTCCCCTATGTTAACGCATATATTTCAGCCTCAGTGTCGCGACGATATGCCACTGGCTTTATTAAAAAAACATTGAACTATTTATGATGAAGATAACACCGAATTTGCTATGTATGTTTACATGCAGTTGCTGCATGCCGTCACCTATTGACTTAACAATTATAAATTGGCACAGTAGGTACATACTTAACAGTATCCTTAACCATTTTTTGGTCTTCCTTAGACAATGTTTTGAAGCCAGGGAGACTCTCGCCACCAGCAAAGTATAACAGGTTATCTCTTTCCTCGGCAAAGCATTTGACATGATGCCAGAGTGGCTGGCCTCCATACTTTGCGCCCACTTCAGTGTCGAATACTACTTTACATATACGGACTTCATCCTAAAATTACATATGAGGTGGAATTAGTGTATTTTTTTTACTTTAGGAACAAAATTGGCTAATCCTACTAATATTATAAATAAAGGAAAACTGAAAGTTTGAAAAAAAATCAGTGGAAGCAGACAGACAGACAGTTGATCCTAAAAGTGTTCCTTTTTCTGGCAGTCTATGTATGTAGAACTATTTTACAAGCAGAAATGCATCATCAAAAACCTTTTGATAATGCATTTCTTCTTGTAAAATAATTCTAGTAGAAAGCCATAAGAAATAAACATAATAAGAAACAATAGTTGAGTCTATAGCTCAAAATACATGATGGATGACACTTAAACCTAAAACAGACCACAACTTTAGCAGTCATGCACGAATTTATATATGTGTGCTGTAGTGTGGTCTGTTTTAGGTAGGTAAAGTGTCAGTGTGTATTTTGAGCTTGTTTATGTTACCTTTTGAGGTATGGAACCCTGATAAAGACTTTCATAGATTATTTTAAAATATTTAAAAGCTCAGATTTACATAAGACAATTTACCTTACAAATTTTGATTTCACAAAGCCTGCAAGTAGCCCTGCTGCTTTTAGCATACTCAACCCTAAAGTCTTTTATCACCAGGTTATCTGCAGCACTGTCGCCATTAGCTGCCCTCTTTTTACCCTTTCCTTTACCCTTGCCTTTCCCTTTCTCCTCTGGCATTACAATTCCAGTATAGTTTCCTGAAATAGGATGGTGGCTTGTACAGGATCTTTGTAATGGGTTAAAACCCACTAACAACAGCTATGTTAGTGTGTTAAGGTTACATGAAATAAGCTTTACGGGTTTTTCCTGTCATCTTTATAACAGGTGTAGATGACAGATACTAGATACACCAAAATCAGGACTACATATCTGTAAATTATATTAATACCAGCTATGCCTCGCGTATTTATCCGCAAAGTTCCCATGCTCATGAGAATACTAATAAAAGTATCCTATGTATCAATCCCGCTTATGAAGTGCCAGTAAGCCAAATGTCAGGCCTAACTAGCAGTTTTTGCATAGATGACAAACAAACATCCAAAAGAGCTAGAAATATAGTTTCATTTAGTTCCTAATTATTTTTCAAATTAACTCACCGATTAAGTCCTTGATTCTAGCTTGATCTGGATTCTTAAGTTTATTAAAGTTGCCAATATCAGTAACAACAGTGGGATGAGCTCTCTTGAAGAAACACTCCTCATGATGCCAGTTTGGTTGTTTTCCATCAAAGAAAGCGGACTGTGAAAAATTAGACTTGCTTAACTTTTTGACTGCTTAAAATACAATGTGTGTGTTTTTATACCATGTTCGCCAGTGCAGTAAAAATGCACAAGTGAGTTTTATTCCCTAGCACACGTATACCAACCACACATGAGGCTATTTGTTGTTTCGGGCCCAGTGGCTAAACTGATAACTCTGGCCTTGTTCGTTAGTTAAATTTTGATGCACTTTTACAATTCTACAGCCCAAGGAGGGGAGGGGGGTGGGTGGAATGCTGACCCCCACAGACCCCTCAAACTAGATGGAAGAGGAGGGGGAACCCACGGTTTAAGTACGTTTCAAAAAAGACCACTAACCTGAACCATAATAGCAAGCCGCAGAGACCCTTGATCAATTTTCTGTTTGCAACCTTTACACGATGCTCTTCCGGATTTTGCGTATTCTGCCTGATAAGGTAGCTCAGCCATTGTTGAGTAAAAAGAAGTTTCAGAATGGCTGCAGATTGTAGAATTTCTCTACACGAGAATTGTTTTTGTGCGCTCAATTTTGTGTGTAATGCGTAAATTATTTGAAAATCTACCGGCTCGACACGACAACAAACAAAATAGCAACAATCAGCCAGCCGGCCGGCGGGCGCCAAAGAGGAATAGTGATGGAAGTAAATAATTTACGCCATAAATATTATCGATAAATATGTAGAGTTGTTCCACGTGACGACACCCAGCGAACCGCCGAATCAGCATCAACCACTAAACACTGCACACGGCACCAACGGCAGCGGCACGAGGTGCAAGCGCAGCAGTTTGCAATGACGTCAACCGAAGTTACCTATGCTATCGGAAAACGTGGAAGTGTCACTTATTGATCTAACATCGATCTGTAAACATTGTAATTAGTTATAATTTTAATTCATTAAATTAGTTTAAATAATTTGCGTTTTTTTTGCATCATCCGGCTGCGACCTACGTAATTGGCGCAGTCTTACGGATAGTCCAGTAGAGTCAGTGAATCGATCACGGGCAACGGCTATACGAACCTACGGGAGTCGCGGCTAGGTTGAGTATCTAAAAATCGATACAGCAGAGAAAATGCAGATTTGGTAAGTACCTAGATCTTACTAGAGTTGCTCACCTTCCTATACCTAATTTTGATATTATAACGTGTAATTTTTATTCCATTTAATTTCCTTTGCGTAATTCCCAAGTGTTAATTTCCTCTTGTATTCCTGAAAAACATTCAAAATTTTCCACCCACGGGAACCGCGGACCACTAGGTCACCTAATTCTAACAGAAACTTGCAAATCGATGCAAATAGGGACTTAGAAAATATTTTAGAAACTAGTGATAATTCCGAACTTAGTGACATATCATTTTTAAGTAGTAATCTCAGTGACGAAATGAGTGTAGACTTAGTAGACCAAGTTTACAAGGCTTTACGCCTGTTACCCGAGTTTGACGGTAACCCGAACGTCCTTACGCGCTTTGTTCGTTTATGTGACCAGTTGTTGCGCAATTTATTAGAGCTGAAGCGGGATTTGAGTTAAGTAATTTAGCTTTGTTGATTGGCATCCTTAATAAGGTTACCGGCCATGCCGCGCGCACTATAAATTCGAACGGGATTCCTGAAAACTGGCAAGGAATAAGAAATGCTTTAATTAACAATTTCTCCGATCAACGAGATGAGACAGCTCTGTATAATGATTTGGCCCTTTTAAATCAGGGACATTTATCCCCGCAAGAGTTTTATGAAAAGTGCCAAAGCTTGTTTAGCACTATAATGACATACGTCACGTTGCAAATTAACACCATATACTTACAGCAGCGCAATGATCATTTGCCGGAGCGGAGAATGCAGTCTACGTCTTCATTTGACCCTACTGTTCATTCTATTAAACCACTTAATATGCCCCCGCGAACCATACCTTTTACACCACCATTTAATAATTTACCAGGCCCATCGAAACCTATGTATCAACCACCGAGGCCAATGCAAGTTTGGAGACCCCAAATGCCTCTTAATCAACATCCCACGCGAACCCAGCAAATGATTAGAGCAACCCCGCCTAATTATAGACCTCAAAGTAACGTGTTTCGAATGCCTAACCAAAGACCCGGCTATACACCTCCGAATAATGGGCTTAGGCCTATGAGCGGCGTAAGCCACTTTGTTTCTAAACCCATGCCTAGACCGATGACAGGACACGACTGGAGTAAGCATGGAAATCCACCCCCATCTAATTATTTTAGGACTCGTGAGATGAATGTCAATGAAGTAGATTATTATGACCATAACGAATATCCCGACTATGACTACGGCTACTACGACTATACTTACACTGAACCTGCTTACGAACCTTTATACGAACCATCGAATTACAGTAACTATGGGGTCAATTCGAGCAAACCACCGACTAAAACTTAACCTAACCAAAAACAGACTTATTTTAGTTAAGTTAAGTTTGTATGCTATTCGGTTTTGTCCACAAACTAAACTTAGAATTTGAAAATGACAGGACTAAACACGGACTAAATTGGATTCACAGATAAAAAAATGAGAACGAATGGTTTATGCTGTGAGGTTGTTAGTACTTTATTCGTCTAGATTTCTTTATGATTATAGAGGAATTAGATTTATTTATCTACCAATCCTAGTGCCTGCGGCTTACCCGCCCAGGTCCCGATTCCGCGAGAATATCAGGATCATTACTAGCCTTTAATCTTCCTCGATATGTGGACTATCAAACACAAAAATATATTTTCAATTCGGACCAGTAAGTTCCTGAGATTAGCGCGTTCAACCAAACTAAAAAATCTCATAAGCTTTCTATTCATTAGTCTAAATATGTTAAATGGATTAAGTCTAGTAAATTTAAGCCTTACCGACGCAAATAGGTCCACACAGAGGGTCTGAATATACAAACAAAAAAACAAACTCTTCCGCTTTATATAGTAATAGAATTACTAGCTCTGCATAGTTTTAAAGATCTAAGCGTACATACAAAATACAAACAGACACGACAGAGAGGGAAGTCACTTTGTTTTAGACTATGTAAAGATTAAAGTTGTCCGAGTACCAGTTTTACCAAGAAACCAAATACCAATTATTACTCGGCTCAATGTTTGTCATTACAAGTACTTCGTGATTAACTATGTATGAAATGTATTTCCTCTTTTATTTTTAGAATTGGGATGACGTCTGGCGCAGCAAAACAAAAACAAAAGCTTGAAAAGTATGGGCTCCATCAGCGGAACTGGAGGAGGTCCTCCAGGTCCAGATTTAACAGATCTGGACAATAAAATATTGGAAATTGTAGGACCTGCCTCTGTGTATGGTTTTGCGACTGTAGAGCAGGTAAGTTTTCCTTTAAAAACCAGGTAATACATATAATTAAATATTTTTGCTGTATATCTTAAATTATTTATTGTTAATTTCAGACCCCAAATAGAACATACTGCTGCTGCTGTTGCTGAAGTTCCTCCTGCTGTGCCTGCTCAGCTAGAAGATCCTCAATGAGTTCATCAATCACTGCCACAACAACCTGAGCTGCCCAACCGCCCCTGTATATGCCGGCCTGAGCGGGTGCAAGCCCCAAGACCACCAAGACCGCCTGTTGCCGATAGCCTGACAGCAGCATTAAATGAAAATATTAGGCTGCTGAGCTGAGCAGATATTGCACTGCCATTAAGAGAAAATGCCTGTGCTAAGGTGCGGGCAGCTCAAGTTTTAGCTGAAGCGTTGAGGGAAGACACAGTTGAGGAAATTTTTGTTGAAGAGGCACAGTAAACTCCTCACTGGTTTAACTGTATAGACAATTCTAGCCAAATCTGAATCAAATTCTATTTTAACTACCTACCTAGTATATATTTTGAATAAAACTTGTAAATGATATAAAATGACTTTTATTGAAAATAATTGTTGCCTCCTAGTATGTGCAAATAGGCATATTGCCACAGGTGTTTTATTATTATTTACTTATCAGGCAGGCAGTTGATACAATTGATAGATGCCTGTATCCAGCTATTCTTAGTCTGTTTCTGTATTGGCTAAGTATTTGTCAAGTTTGTTCTTGAACTGGCTGATACTGTGCCGAGATGATGTCCTTTGGTAGCTTGTTCCACGCTCTGACCACTCTGTTGCTGAAGAAATGTTCGTGAGGGTTGTTGTGCGAGAAGGCACGGTGCGTAATTTGAGGTGGTGACCTCTGAGACGATCATTGGTGTCACGACTGAGTAGTTTGTGAAAGTCCAGCAGGTCGTAGTCATTTGGTAGGTATACAAAACAGTTTTTTAAATTTGTTATCCGGCAATACGAATGGATTGGAACAGTCTCTTAATCGTTTTAATCTAAGCCCTTCGTCATTGCTTTTGCAATAAAATTAAACAAAAACATTTAACAAAACACGTTTTTCTGAGGGTTTTCACTAAATCTGTCCATAAAGGCCATTTCGTTTTTAGAATATAACGACCTTAATTTTTCTAACATATCCTTAGCTTCACTAATACTAAATAGAGAATATGGGGTGCTCGATGCACGGATAAACGTTAAGATATTCTCTAAATTCTGGATTTCTTCATATAAATCCTCTATATTATCTCCTAAGATAAGAAGGTGTTGTGCCAGATGAGCGTATTTCGTCAAATCTGTGTCTCTGTTGGCATCACTTTCTAGTACTGAATTTAATGCTTTATTAAGTTTCTCCTGATTGGCAACTATTTTATTAATTATCTGAGAACTTTGGGAAATAAATTTATTATTTAGACTTGCGTGATTATTAATTTCTGATTCTAATTTATGCTCGTTATTGCGCAATGTATTAATGGCTTTTTCATATTTTAATGCATCCGTGTAATCAAGATTACCAGAAATGCTTTTTATAACGGAACCTAAACCGTCGATGAGACCTCTCTTGCCGCCGACTTAACTTATTATGACAGGACTAAACCAAAATAAGTTAGGTCGAACTAAATTAGGTTAGAAAACGTTTTTAGCTATTCGAAACGGCCACAAAACTGTCAAAATAGTAAACGTCGAACTAAAATTAAGTCGCGACTAATTTTGTGTGGACTAAAATTGGTCGTTGAAGTAAATAACAACATTTATCGAATAAATAACGTTACGATTGACAAATTTGTAATTTTGGCTGTAGTACGGGCTGAAAGGTGTTCTGAGTGCCGGCCTTTATGGACAGATTTAGTGAAAACCCTCAGAAAAACGTGTTTTGTTAAATGTTTTTGTTTAATTTTATTGCAAAAGCAATGACGAAGGGCTTAGATTAAAACGATTAAGAGACTGTTCCAATCCATTCGTATTGCCGGATAACAAATTTAAAAAACTGTTTTGTATACCTACCAAATGACTACGACCTGCTGGACTTTCACAAACTACTCAGTCGTGACACCAATGATCGTCTCAGAGGTCACCACCTCAAATTACGCACCACCATCTCGGACAACAACCCTCACGAACATTTCTTCAGCAACAGGGTCAGAGCGTGGAACAAGCTACCAAAGGACATCATCTCGGCACAGTATCAGCCAGTTCAAGAACAAACTTGACAAATACTTAGCCAATACAGAAACAGACTAAGAATAGCTAGATACAGGCATCTATCAATTGTATTAACTGCCTGCCTGATAAGTAAATAATAATAAAATACCTGTGGCAATATCCAGTCCAGTCTAGAGCTGACGTTAACTGTAAAAAGGGTCAATTCAAAAATGTCTGTGGCTGGAACGACCATGTAAAAGAAGCTCACCGAGAGGCCAGGTTTAAGTTCAAGGTATGGATATCCTGTAATCGACCCACGGTGGGTAAAATTTATGATGAGATGCGTGAATCGCGTAGAAATTTTAAATGTCGACTTAAATCGTGTCAGAAAAAGAAGATCATCTAAAAATGGATGCTATTGCGACACATAGAAGTAATAAAAATTTTACTAAATTTTGGAAGGAAACCAGAAAGCATGACATCAAACCTGGCCTGCCGGCAAGCGTTGATGGGAAGAGCAAGCCTACGGAGATTGCTAACATGTTCATGGAGCATTTCCGTGTGCAATCTCCCCTAGGCCCGTCGACTGAAGTGTTTGATGGTGTGCCTGCGTGTCCCGGAGAGGAGTCACTTATACATTTCACAGCCAAAGAGGTTAGAACAGTTATTAAAACCATGAGTGGTGGCAAATCTCCGGGTCACGATGGGCTCAGCATCGAGCATTTTAGATATGCTGGTGTTCACCTGCCGAGGGTCCTAGCCACGTTTCTCACGATGTGTATGAGACACTCGCACCTGCCGGCTGATTTAATGAAAACTGTGGTGGTACCCATCGTGAAGAACCGTACTGGGGACATCTCGGATAAGGGTAATTACCGCCCTATATCACTGGCAACCACAGCTGCCAAAATATTGGATGGTATGCTTGACACTTGCCTAAACAAATACCTAAACATCGAGGACGCTCAATTTGGGTTTAGACCCGGATTATCGACTGAAAGTGCAATATTGGCTCTCAAGCATACTATCCAGTATTACACGGGTCGCAGGACGCCGGTGTACGCCTGTTTCCTTGACCTCTCCAAGGCGTTCGACCTAGTGTCGTACGATGTACTCTGGGGAAAGTTGAGGGACAGAGGTGTACCGGCGGAGGTGCTTTGTATACTGCAGCACTGGTACTCAAAACAAGTTAACGTCGTTAGGTGGTCGAATGTGTACTCTGAAGCGTATAGACTGGAGTGTGGAGTGAGACAGGGGGGGAGAACGTCTCCAAAACTTTTCAGTCTCTACGTTAATGATCTTATAGCCGGGTTGAGTGGTATGCGTGTCGGATGTATGGTTGATGGTGTTAGTATAAATAACATCAGCTATGCAGACGATATGGTGCTGCTGGGCCCGACTGTGGGATCAATCAGACAACTGCTTGCTAAATGTGAATCCTATGCCTACAGTCATGGACTGACTTATAATGTCTTAAAGAGTGAATATATGGTCTTTGGGGTCACTGGTAAGAAGATTGATGGGTATCCTGATATCCTACTTAATGGAAAACCAATAAAGAAGGTCGGTACCTTTAAATATCTAGGACATCAACTTACTAGTGACCTCAAGGACGATATAGACATTGAAAGGGAACGCAGGTCGCTGGCGGTCCGTGGAAATATGCTGGTCCGAAGGTTTTCTCGTTGTACTCAACTTGTAAAAATTACTCTTTTCAAGGCGTACTGCCAGAGCCTGTACACGGGAAGTCTTTGGGCTAAGCATTCCAGATCTCGCTAGATACCTTAAGAATACAATACAATAATGTATTTAGGATGTTGTTGGGTCTGCCTCGCTACTGCAGTCAGTCGGAAATGTTTGCGCTGCATAATACTGACGGCTTTTATGCCGTGCTTCGGAAGAAAACTGCTTCGCTGATACGTAGGGTGAGGGAAAGTACCAACAAAATTCTAATGACAGTGGCGGGTAGGATGGAATCGCAGTTGTGGCAATCAATGGTAAAGAGGGTAATATCGGAGAATCCGTTGTTGCCTCCTCTGTAGTCGATCTCGCATTATTGACTGGGATTAAATTGTAACTAACATTAGATAGTAAGGTATAATTGTAGTACTAACACTATTATGGGCCTCGGCCTGAAATAAACTGATTTTATTTATTTATTTATTTAATATGCCTATTTGCACATACTAGGAGGCAACAATTATTTTCAATAAAAGTCATTTTATATCATTTACAAGTTTTATTCAAAATATATACTAGGTAGTTAAAAAAGAATTTGATTCAGATTTGGCTAGAATTGTCTATACAGTTAAACCAGTTAGGAGTTTACTGTGCCTCTTCAACAAAAATTTCCTCAACTGTGTCTTCCCTCAACGCTTCAGCTAAAACTTGAGCTGCCCGCACCTTAGCACAGGCATTTTCTCTTAATGGCAGTGCAATATCTGCTCAGCTCAGCAGCCTAATATTTTCATTTAATGCTGCTGTCAGGCTATCGGCAACAGGCGGTCTTGGTGGTCTTGGGGCTTGCACCCGCTCAGGCCGGCATATACGGGGGCGGTTGGGCAGCTCAGGTTGTTGTGGCAGTGATTGATGAACTCATTGAGGATCTTCTAGCTGAGCAGGCACAGCAGGAGGAACTTCAGCAACAGCAGCAGCAGTATGTTCTATTTGGGGTCTGAAATTAACAATAAATAATTTAAGATATACAGCAAAAATATTTAATTATATGTATTACTTGGTTTTTAAAGGAAAACTTACCTGCTCTACAGTCGCAAAACCATACACAGAGGCAGGTACTACAATTTCTAATATTTTATTGTCCAGATCTGTTAAATCTGGACCTGGAGGACCTCCTCCAGTTCCGCTGATGGAGCCCATACTTTTCGAATTTTTGTTTTTGTTTCGCTGCGCCAGACATTCCAATTCTAAAAATTAAAGAGGAAATACATTTCATACATAGTTAATTACGAAGTACTTGTAATGACAAACATTGAGCCAAGTAATAATTGGTATTTGGTTTCTTGGTAAAACTGGTACCGGACAACTTTAATCTTTACATAGTCTAAAACAAAGTGACTTCCCTCTCTGTCGTGTCTGTTTGTATTTTGTATGTACGCTTAGATCTTTAAAACTATGCAGAGCTAGTAATTCTATTACTATTATAAAGCGGAAGCATTTGATCCCGATAGTCCCACGGGATCGGGACTTACGCGGGTGAAACCGCGGGACGCAGCTAGTTGATTCCATAAACTATGACTTGAAAGTTGAAAAATATATCATAGCAAAAATGTTTTTTCACAGAACCTCATGGTTTAAATTTGCATTTTATGCAATACCTACTATATTCAGACCCTCTGTGTGGACCTATTTGCGTCGGTAAGGCTTAAATTTACTAGACTTAATCCATTTAACATATTTAGACTAATGAATAGAAAGCTTATGAGATTTTTTAGTTTGGTTGAACGCGCTAATCTCAGGAACTTACTGGTCCGAATTGAAAATATATTTTTGTGTTTGATAGTCCACATATCGAGGAAGATTAAAGGCTAGTAATGATCCTGATATTCTCGCGGAATCGGGACCTGGGCGGGTAAGCCGCAGGCACTAGGATTGGTAGATAAATAAATCTAATTCCTCTATAATCATAGAGAAATCTAGACGAATAAAGTACTAACAACCTCACAGCATAAACCATTCGTTCTCATTTTTTTATCTGTGAATCCAATTTAGTCCGTGTTTAGTCCTGTCATTTTCAAATTCTAAGTTTAGTTTGTGGACAAAACCGAATAGCATACAAACTTAACTTAACTAAAATAAGTCTGTTTTTGGTTAGGTTAAGTTTTAGTCGGTGGTTTGCTCGAATTGACCCCAGTATCGATTAATCCTATCCTATCCTATTTCCTATCCCACTATCCTACTTCCTACAAATATTATAAATGCGAAAGTTTGTATGTATGAATGTATGTGAGTCTGTTACTCTTTCACTACCAAACAGATTGCGATGAAACTTGGAATATTTATATTAGCTGAAATAACACCTATGCCACATTTTATCTCGATATTCCCGCGGGATCGGGACGTACGCGGGTGAAACCGCAGGGCGCAGCTAGTAATAATATATAATTTTATTATGCAAGTTATTTGTAGATACAAAAACAGTTTCGTCAATAAGTATAGGTAAAGTCGAGAGAGTAATTATAAATGGCGGTTATTTATTTACAATTAAAATTAAAGAATTTTCTAAGAGTTGGAAAAATGTGTAAGAATAGTCACTAGAACTGACGATTAGAAAAAAATCTCAAAGTTTTTAGACGAAGTGTTTAAAATTTTAATGATCTATATAACCTACCCTATATTAGAAACTAAGAAAATGTGAAAAAACTTACAATTGTAAAGATAATTTGGGTTTTTATTTGATCTAAGTTTGTAAAATCGGGTTCAGATCCTAATCGTGACTAAACAATAATTAATAACTTTGGTTAGTAAAAAAAGTCGACATCGCTCGAGAAGTCTTTATTTTTGCCTACATCCCTAGCAAACGACTTACTTCATACTTTGACAGTGACGTGAGCACAATGCAATCATATGTCAATCACTGCTGCTCCAAATTGGCCAAAAAAAAAAACACACAATCATTCAATGATTTGTGGCGGGAACGCCTTCAGGAAATATGATGATGGGTTTTCGTTTTTGTGAAACATTTTAAAAATGCTTGTAAATAGTTAAATTTCGGTGGCAAAATAATCATTTTAGTTTTGTGAAAGTGTACAAGTAAGTGTAGTGAAAGCGAAAATCCACAGAGGTTTATATAATACATTGAAAACCAGTGCCAAACATGGACTTTTCCGTAGTTTAGTTTCCTAATCTCGTAAAAAGTTGTTGTAAAATAGCAACCATTTACAACGGCTCCCTCGACTTATTATGGTTACTTGATTAATTTTGTCATGATTTTATATTATAATTATTACAAATAGTTTGCCATATCTAATAAAGTACTTTGTAAAATACTTGACGTGACACTGGCTTATTACTAAATTGCCAGTATCGTTTAAAACTGAAAATAAAAGTTTTTTATTGTATTATTTTTTTTTAATTGTGCGCAGGTCGTGCGAATTTTCACGATTTTTATCTTTATCATTACCGTATTTTGTGTTTGTCTTCGATAATTATAGCACTTCGCGTATCTCAAGTAATAAATTTAGATTGTAGAATGAGCAGTAGAAAGGAGTCACTGAAGAAATCACTCGGTATTACGGAATATCCTTGGAGCTCAGGTAGGAAGAAAGAATGCACAAATGGCACAGCCCAATAAAATACGCATCTCCATAGCATTTACTTTATATGTATCGTGTTAACCGCATCCGAAGGTAGATTCCCAGATTTTTCGTAGGCATGAAAGCCAGATGGCCTAAAAAATTACCCACCGCAATAAAACAAAAATATCGTTTAGAAACTGCAGGTGTTTTTGAATCGCAATGTCTACATTCCTTTCTACTCTCTTTGTCGGCAGAGATAACACTTCAATGGCCAAAAACGGACATTTTATTTCGATAACTAGCAAGAATAGGTATGTAATCACAGCTAATTACCTTATTTCAGATGACGATCTAGATGAGCCGAATTCTTCAACCGCTCCAGATGTGTCGGCGTTTCGGCACTCTGATCCTAGACCTCCGACCGAAATACCGGGACCTAGTGGTACTTTATATCTTACACACCATATGGCTAAATAAATACTTTAGTAGTAATAAAGTCATCATCATGCGAGTGATGCTCCCGGTTGCATCCCTCTCGAGAGCCCGGGGTGCACTAGTAGTAAAGAAATAAATCACTAAAACTTGTGGCCTTCTCTAAGTAAGCGAGGGGCGCACGGGACTTGCCATTGTCAGTGAAGTCCAGGTTGAAGCGATGTAGGCTACAACCTGTTGTGTGCTCCTCACTGTACCAGAATTGCTTTAAATAAAGTTTTCTAATACCTCTTGTAGTCATTATTATTAGCATTACGAGTCAAAATTGTCAATAATTTCATTTTCATGTCAATTTCATGAACATAATAGAGTAAGATCCCAGAACTGCCAGACATCACGTATTTTCTGACGAACGAAATGTGGTTGATTGAGTAGTGTTAGTATGTACTAAGAACGTATGCCTACTTGCTAGCCTGCTGCGACGGCCAATTCTGAGATATCAGGTCATCAAGGTACGTAAAAAATTACTTACATCACATTAATTCTCCAAACTGATTTACACTAATATTTTAGGTAATATACTTAAAAATAAGTCGCCGATACTCTCAGACACTCTCCGTTGGCCGTATTGCTTCACTGTCGCTTTAAAGCTCCCAAAAGAATTACTTAACTTCACCTAAATTGTGATGCTCCATTTTTAGATAATAATATGTCCATCAGACAACTATTTTAAAACCTTTTACAATAAGACAAACCGATCCAAGTGGCCAATCATACATTAAACTCAATTTTAATGCATATGTGGGAAGGAGCGCGAGGGCTGATATCTGAGAACTGGCTGTCGCAGCAGTCTAGCAAGTAGGCATACGTTCTTTATACATACTAACACTACTCAATCGACCACATTTCGTTCGTCAGAAAATACGTGATGTCTGCCAGCTCTGGGATCATTGACATGCCAACAATTCAATTGGAGTCGTTACAAAGTTCTGGTCCCTTCTTAAGGATTGACTAAGAGTGATTTGTCATTCTAATGTATTATAAAGTTACAGTGAAACTATCTTATCAAAAATTAATTATTAAAAAGGTATCAAAACGTTCCTGTGTACGCAGAGCGCAGACTCTAAATTGCAAAGACTATTATTTATTATTAACTATGCACAAATCACCCGTTGAGCGTTGTAACAATGCTAAAAGTAATAAGCTCCACGCGATCCAAACCGAAAAATGTCTTTAATTTCAATACAACATCACGAAAACAGAAGAAAAATCTAACATACCTGTATAATTGTTCCAGGATTAACGCCCGCCCAGTTGGCCCCAGCCACGTGGCGCCAAGCCAAGTACGACCGGGACTTATTCTGGTCTATCCTGAATAGTCCATCCAACCCCGTCAGGTCTCTACCTTATTCGACACCTATCTTTAGGCAGTATGTTACTTACAATAACTTCATTATTCATTAACAATAGAACTAGATGATTAAATCTAAATTCTATACTAGCTGCGACCCGCGTAAATCCCGATCTCGCGGGAATATCGGGATATAAAGTAGCCCATGTGTTATTCCAGATCTCCAGCTATCTACATACCGAGTTTCATGGTAATCGGTTCAGCGGTTTTTACGTGATTGAGTAACAAACATACATACTCACAAACTTTCACCCTTATAATATTAGTAGGATTCAATCGCTTTGTAGATAACTATGAATTTTAATTACTTCAACGTTTGGGCGAGTTACACGGAGGTTACACGGCCCTTTGTTGTGTAACCTGTAAGTTTAAAAAGTCAACTATTTATTTTTCAATAGATTATGGTTATGGTTGTTATATTGTAAATCATGTAACTGTATTATAACATTTCATTCAGACATTAGTTGTATTATCAGCCGCAGCTACGCGGTTTCACCTGCTTCAGGCTAGATTCCGCGGGACTCAAATATCTCTATACCTAAATTCATCAAAATCGGTTCAGTAGTTTATGCATGAAAACGTAATAAACAGACCGAGTTACCTTCGCATTTATAATACCCCTTTTATCTACTACTTAACTGCTAGTATAGATGGATGTGCTCCCTGGTTTTAGTCGCGTAAGTCCCGATACTGAGTGAATATCGGGATCAAAAAAAGTTCCAAAACTATAGTTGTCAAAATACTAAATTTCCGAATTTTGCACATCTGTAATTATAATAAATATATTCCTCGGGCTTTCTCAATGTATTTTAAAACGAAAACCAAATAATGAATTGACATTTGCCATACACACAGTTTATTTATTCCCCAAGAAACCATTTTCAACGTGTGATTGCCTCCAGGGTGAGAGAGGATGCGACGATCCCCGGTCGCCTGATGCACGCGCCGGCCGCCGACCACACGCGCAGCGCTCGCGGCACCAACGTGCCCGACGTACAACGGATACTGGCCTTCAAGAGGCTCACTAGGAATTTTAACACCTTAAGAAATCGCTCCGCGCCCTCTAGCTCCAGTGGGTCACGTGGTAAGATACATATTCAGATACAAGTTGCGCCCCGCGGTATCGCCCGCGTAAGTCCCGATATCGCGACTATTTCGTGTCACAGGACAGTCTACCTACTCTTTCTTTATACAAACGTAGTCGACTTATGCCATAGAACCTTTAACTGCCATGACTATACCCTACGTTTTCGTTTTTTTTTTTAATTTTCTAATTAGAATAGAAATAAAATACAAAAAATTAGAAAATGAAAAAAATCAAAACATAGGGGCATGGTTTGGAGAACATAAGGCAAAACATATTTTTCTAATATCTTTATCCAGGCAGAAAACAGTCGACTACGTTTGTGAAGTTTGTATGAAGAAAAGAGTAGGTAGACTGTCCCCTTAAAATCTTCGTCGTCATTTTGCCTGCAAAGTTCGCCGGTAGATGTTGCTACGAGATCTTACTCCCAAGAACATGAGGAAGTGTGATCTTAATTTCGGCTTTCAGAGGCTTACCAGTGGTGTAGCGGCTATCGTGCTGGCTTGGATATATAGATTTTTATTGATATAAGAAATATTGTTGGTGCGACTCTTGACACAAATGTTTTTAATAAGTGGCCACTTACAGGGATTTTTGTGTAGGTAAAACTTTTCCGACAGTTTATAGACATAAGCTTCTATTCGTGGTAGTCCTAAATGCAAGTGTAACTTACGTAAATTAGTGCGAAGAAGTGTACTACAGGCATATTCAAGAGCATTCGTATTACCAGTAGTCGCAGGCTCGAGCTTGGGGTACTAAAATTGTTGAAAGCATTTTTTTTCAAAAAGCAGTATTTCCAAAGTGTGTTAAACACTTTAAGAAATAATGTTAAGATAAAATTTCAGGCATTTCTGGATCGGGTTTGCTGTCATCGGATCTGCCTGGTGTCCGAGCCGTGAACCATCGGCACCCAATGACCATGAGAATGTTCCCACCTGCGCGCAGTGTGCTATCACTACAATCAGCTTATAGAAATGGTATGTAAAGGATCAGATAAATCACTCGCACTGTTTGAAGTATATTATGCACCATAGAACACAACAGTTTGATTAAACACAGTGTGCCTGAGGTTTTGAATATATTTGTCCTGGCTTCACTTGTTTACAAACACAGCTGTGTACACTTATTATTTCAAGGCATTCTACTAGAAATATTAACAAAGGAAAATGCATTAATGGTTATCTTAGAGCATTCGCTTGGCAAGTGGGGCACGGGTTCTAATCGGGTCACCAAAGGATTTTTGGTGATGTATTTTTCCTTGATAATTTTGCAATGTGTTTGTCGGCAAGTCCCAGCTTATTTACTTCCTTGTAATAAATATACTCAGCGGCTAAGCAAAGAGAACTGAAGAAAACACCTCTAATCACCTGATGGGAAATGGTCCATATTGGGTTGCATAAATGTAAAAGGCATAATTTAAGGCTGCATAACGATTTTTTGGGATTCTCTTCGTTTCGCATAACGTTCATACAGAATAAATCTTATGAAGAAAAAGAAAATGCGACCGAAAGGGGGCACCCTTGGAAAGCGACTTGTAGTCACCTAGTGTAACGTAGTGAACTATGGATGTGGTCACGAGAAGACTTTGTTTTGTCGTGACCCTAGACTTTGTCTTCTCGTGACCTTAGACTCTGTCTTCTCGTGACCTTAGAGTGCCTTAGACTCTGTCTTCTGGTGACCTTAATCCTTAGTCTGCTTGTGAGTCGGCCGGTGTAACGTCGAGGTTATTTAAATCTAAAAAGTTATCTACAATCTACAAATGTGATTTAGACACGTAGTTCTTTGATATCGGTTTAAACCAATTCACTAAAAGGTTGTAGTTTAGGGGAATAGCGACGCAAGCTCTGGGCTGTGAGCCATACTTCATAGCAGTTTATACGAAAAAGCTAGCTACTAATGTCTACTTTTTGAAAAAATGCTTTCAAATTTTTTTAGTAAGCACCCATCCGGGATTGGATCCCACGACTACTGGTATTCCGTTCCAGCGCTATAACGTCTACACCACAGGTAAGACCCGCCAGCCGAAATTAAGTAAGGCCTTGTAGTGACATCTACCGGCGAACTTTGCAGTACAATTCGGCTTGTAATTTTCCATATAACATGGAAATTATTATAATATAAGATGACACATTCCAAACTTGTAAACAT
>OY292399.1:26433050-26528854 GCA_958496205.1 Idaea biselata | reverse complement strand
AAAAAAAAAAATAAAAGTATGCACCATTTATAACCTAAATTCAGTTCATCATGTTTGCTGTTTGGCAAAGGCCTCTTCTAAATCCTATTTACAGTGGGTATGGTTAATGATGACTTAGCTAATGCGCCGACCCCAAATAATACGGGCTCCAGAGAGTAATGCAACCGGCAACATTGCTCAGATGAGAAGATTATAAACGCAAACGATTATATACACATTGGACAGTACACAGGAGTGGAGTTCTGAACATATAGGTTAGTTGTTATCCCGATATTTCCACAGCCCAATGCCGTGACGGGTGATGCCGTGAGTGCAGCAAGTTCTTTTATAAAAGTACTAACTTGTGAACAGTTTGTAGATACCGCAACATGTCATCTAATACTGCTGGACAAGCCTGGCGTAGCAACGTTCGGTTCTTGGATCGGAGCGATGAGCCCATTGTCATACTGTTATACTGCAATATTAATTACTCTGTTAATAAAATTATTGTAAGACGCGTGAGTGTTGTAAAAGGCGAATAAGGGATTTGGGGAAGACTAGCGAACCTGTAGTTCTTTCCGGTCGTTGGCAGGTATAATACCCAAGAAGGATTGGTGTCAGACAGGCCGAAAAACATTGCCAAAGATATTTGCAGTGGGTGTGCTCAATGATGATTTACTTATTGACTTAAAGTTTGGGATTTTAGCGGACCCAGGGCTCCCAAGGGGCATGCCACCGGGAACATTGCCCAGGAGAAAGAGCCATTATTACATTACACATTAATTATTATTTATCAAAATCAACACACAATCAAAATAATAAGATTATAAACATTTTTAAAATAGGACTTACCGCCGCACTCAGAGACATTTAATGGTTACTTATACTATACTAAGGAACGATTTTACAAAGAAAATCATTACTAAGTGACAGTTTAAGTAACATTAAATGTCTCTGAGTGCGGCGGTTAGTGTTAGATATGGTCTTTAGTCATATGACTATGCTTCATGACCTGATGACAGATGTCCAGTGGTCAGTTTAAGATATAGACTTCTATGAAATGGTTAAACATACTTCTTCAGGTATCACAGTCAGAACTTCTAATAACAGTGAGGTATTCTCAACACTTGACAGTGGTCGCAATATTGTGGCTAAGTCAACAGTTCCTTGTTGTAATATAAATGCTGCTACCTGTAACAACCAAATGCAGTATTAGTAAGTAAACCTATTATGAACAAACATACTAATTGTTCTAATTGTTTAGGGGCATGTTTCCTCCTCAAATTGGGTTGTTTTTTTGTGAGGAACAAATCTTTATCCTGACTGATCATTGCACAGCCTTTTTTTTTATTTGTGGGGAATCTAGTTAAGACTGACGCCAGGCCGCTCTGAGCAGGCCGGTGTGTGGGGGTCCCCCCTGGCCAAGATGGTGGGCGGCCAGGGTAAACCCACTAAACCCCATGGTGCCTTTCACACCGCAATTGCCAGAACTTGCCAGAACCTTGAGGAGTACATCAACGAGCATCATTGCACAGCGTAATCCATTGATAGTAGAGGGCGGAAATTTGGAGAGTGTGTTCTTTATGTGATGTAGGCATCTATTAAGATAGGGGTTTTCGAAAATATGAATATAAAGTGTCTTTAGTGTTTATTTGTATAGTCAGAAACTATAGTACTGCTATAGTCAAATGCATTGCTCCCTTACAGAACTTTAACAATTGCAATTATAATTAAAGCTGTGGTTGCACATGCATAAGTTGCGATCCCATTAAAATATGGTAAGTAAAAGTAGCCTCTGTGTTATTTCAGAACTCCAGTTGTCTACTATCCAAGTTTCATCACAATTGGTACAGAAGTTTCTTCCTTCCATTCACTGTTTGTTCCCTGCATGTGTCCTCTGGGTGGCATACACAAACAACAACCTTTGGATATTGCACTGTCATATTCACTGTCACACTCTCAAAAGAGTAACAAACATTTTAACTTTCATTAAAATGTTTGTTACTCTTTTACATAGGAAACTACCTATCCTTACATCTGCGTGCTGTAAGGTCTCATTAGGATATGACAGTACAATATAATATTAGTAGTTTAAATACTTACACTAATACATAGCCTATTTGTGACGATCTTAGGTCCTGCTGAATAAGTGAAGACTGCCTGTAATAACTTATCTTTCAACTGATCATAGCTTTCTGGAGGAACTTCATTCCAACACCTTAATATTTTAGTGTGCAATGTCGTTGCAGCGTAGAACTGAACTTCTGTACCCTTAAATTGAAAAATAAATTAATAAAAACGTATACAGTAACTGATAAAGCGTAAAATGTTGAGTTTATGAGGCAGAACAAGAAGTAATTGATAAAAATTACCTTAGTAGGTTGAAGCAGCTCCCAGACAAAAGTCCACGCCTCCGGGACTCTTTGGGCTGTTGTAAGCCAGGTATGTGCTTTCGCACGTTCATTCTGTTCCCCACTGTAGAAAACAGATACGGCGTATTCAACGTTTTGAGCCGTAAATTCCATTTCTTTGAAGACACACAAACTCCGGTTTGAAACCTTGATAAATTACCACATAATGAAAAGATATTTGGCGTGTTATTTTTTATGGTGATGCAACATAAACAGGAGAGAAATTATGATGCAAAAGTCTCCGAAATTATTTATTTTCCACAAGAAAATCTGAAAATCCCTGCTTTCTTCACAATTTCTCTTGACAATTGGTTGACAGTGACGGCTAAAAATATGTGACAGTTCGGTGACTTTGTTTTACCATTTGTCAGTGTTATCTATATAGCCAAAATAAAGTCTTTTAGCGATTTTCATTCTTGTTTTGTTAAGTTACTATATTCCATGACTCTTTCCGTCGTGGTTAGATATAAGGGCATATTTACTTTTGAGTGCCACCATACGTAAATTATGGAGGTTTTTTATACATGAGTTTTGAGTTTATTAAAGTCTTTCATAATATTTTCGTATGTTTTTTTAACTAAAAATTATATTTTGTTTCCTACAAATACCTTAATTTCTATGTAAAAATCAATTTTTAAGTAGACACTATGGAAAAATAACTGTCAGTTTGGTGACATTGAAAAACGACTGTAACATTTAAAACAAAGGGTTTTAAACGTAATTGTTACCTTTAATTAATGCAGATTAATTAAATTTATCAAAAAACAATACACACTTATGAGTTTCTTATTTTAAATTTCTTAAAATTAAGATTTAAATTCGGTTTGGTGACGAGTGACTCCATTGCAATCATAATTTTCTTTTTAATTTATAAGTTTAGTGACCTATTTCTTAATTTATAAGTTGCATAGGTAAAATAAATTATTTGAAACAATAAAAGAAAAATATATATTATGCAAACTTCAAAACAAAACTGATAAAAGTAAAATAAACCACATATAAATTGGGACAGTCACCAAACTGACACACCTAAAATCCTTAGGGTGAGGCTAAATGATGTACAATACTAAATTAGAACTAAAAGTCGATGTTTTTTCATAGTAACATTTAATAACATAATTTGAAGTATGGTATTAATAATATTAATTTTATTAATTAAAGCAAACATGTCAAACTTGCGAATAGGTAATAGAAAGTTATCTATTATTTTTACTTAAACTAACTTATAGCTTAACTATAATGGCACAATAATTGGCAAAAAAAACAAAAATGTAAGGCTAAATAAATAAATTATGATTTAAATGAAATTTAAGAAGTATTTCTTTAATTTCATTTGATTGAGTACACGTATGTACACCTAGCCTTATGAGTCAGTTTGGTGACTTTGGTGGTCCGCCCTATATGTGACGGCATAAAACGTCACTGAACTGACCGTCACATTATACACGTAGCTAATGAGAAAAATGCATTCTAACCTAATTGAATGACATTTTTTTAAATGAACTCCTAAAAACACTCGCTAAATAACACCAAAAACAGATAGTAAATAGTTGGATAGTGTGAGACAAATATAATAATTAAGAAAAAGGCTTCAAATCTGACCTACCAAATCGTGACCAACCGCCAACACCAGCAAGACACCATCTTTTTTCCGCGGATTGAACAGACTGACTGATTTCGCTAAGCTAAAATGATCCCTTGTGGTTAGTGTCACTATTTTTTAAAAATAAAACGGCTTTAAATAAAACGGAATATCCCTTTAGACCCGTCACTTTGCTGACATGTCAGATGACACCGAGTTTTGAGGACTTTACATAAATGTATTTTTCCACTGTAATATTACAATTGCATTTACAGTTTTAGATAAATGTGACGGAAGAATAGATCCACTATCATGGTAACCAAAACTTGATTATGTTTTTGTAGGAAATTTTACCAGTAAGTTCAATACTTTGAAGCTGACAAGGACTGGGACAAGTCAGAAACGGCTCCCCTGAGTATTTGAATTAACCATAATTGAATTAATTAATCTTAATTACATAAAAATTGATGCTCAGACACATAGTTTAATTTACTCTGCATCGATTGATATACTTATTATAATAACACTCATTATTATTAATATGCAATAATTTTTTAAAAACGTGGGACAGCGTAAAAGTGGGGGTGGCACCCAAAAGTGAAAATGCCCATAAATAGAACTAGCACAAACTATAGTACGTGCTGGCATGGCATGCATGATGTTGACAAAAATATATCAATAAAAAAAATGCATGCTTAAAAGACCACACTTTGGCCATCGGCACTTTTTTTAAAATTATTTATTGATTTTGTATTGTATGTATTTTTTCATAGTAAGTTTTATATATTCTGTGGTTTAGTGCTAAGGCTAACGCGAAGGTGTGTGTGTATTATTTTGTGGGATTTTTTCGGTAAAATTGCAAATACCTACTGATAGAATTAGACAACAATGAAGATCGAAGAAGTTAAGAGTACTGCAAAAACTCAAAGAATATCGGCTCATAGTCATATAAAAGGTCTCGGACTAGACGAAAATGGTATTCCTATTCAGATCGCAGCCGGTCTCGTGGGCCAGGAATCTGCACGAGAGGTAAGCAATATTTTATTACATTCAGAAAGTTGGAACTCATCCAGTAATTAGTAATGATTTATGAGGCGTTGCCATCAATTTACTTGAGGAATTGCTGAATAATCGTTTTGAGGTTATAATTGGTTACCATGGTGATAATGATAAGCATCATTATATTAGGCTTTTTAATCAAAGAGATTGCCTTCACAGGTACATGTATCAATATTTAATTTAAAAGAGGTTTATTCTAATACAATTTTGATTTATCCAGGCTGCAGGAATAGTTGTCGACATGATCAGGAACAAAAAGATGGCCGGTAGGGCTCTGCTTTTCGCAGGACCACCAGGCACAGGGAAGACTGCTATTGCTTTAGCCATTGCACAGGAATTGGGAAATAAGGTAAATCTATCTTTATTGAAACACAGTTGTGTTAGTTTGAAATACAATCTTGAACAAGTTCAAGCATACGGATTTTTTTAAATCTTTGTGTTGTTCTACTTGTAATTATTCTTGTCTTGTTCTTGTGTTGTGTGTATTGATTGTTCCTATGCCAGATGCAAGCAATTGTCAATTGATGATAGCATGCATGTGATGTGCGGTTTATGTGGACAGTGGCTCTTACGGAGGTCTCAATATGTGGTTTAGGGTTACTTTACTCACAGAATGAGTATGGCTGAAGAGCGGTATTGGTCTAGTGGTAGATACCGCGACTTTCATTCCGAAGGTCGTGGTTTCGAATCCAGGCCGACCGCGCACCAATGTCTTTTTCTTTAAGAAAAATTTAAGTGCGCTATTAACATCGCTCTTACGGTGAAGGAAAACATCGTGAGGAAACCGACATGTCCTAGGATGAACCACGGTCCGAAGGCATGGGATATTCGCCAATGCGGGGTAGGCTCCCGTGGCGTCTTAAGCCCTCTAAGAAATCACGTACAATGGCCCAATTGTGAGGCTAAGTGCGGAAAAGGCTCAGCGAAACTAACTAACTATGAGTATGGCTGTCCAAAGGGAAAATGTCTACCAGTCTTACCTTCACCAGGGAAGAGGGCAGATAATGTGTCATTCATATGAGATATTATTGATTTTCAGGTACCATTCTGTCCTATGGTCGGGAGCGAAGTATTCAGCACAGAAATAAAGAAAACTGAAGTATTGATGGAGAATTTCCGACGCGCCATCGGGTTGAGAATTCGTGAAACTAAAGAGGTTTATGAGGGAGAGGTCACAGAACTCACACCTGTTGAAACTGAAAATCCTGCTGGAGGTAAATATTTGTAACAAAGTATCATGAATTATACAATTTTAAATTGACATGGATGGTTTCACTACCAACAAATATTAAAAAATGGTGTATTTATGTAGCAGGACATGCTGCAGATAGCAGACACACACGATAGGAGGTAGTCCAATATGGATGCCCCAAATATTGTGCTCTATCAATCTACTCTTTTGCTTCAGCGATAATTATGGGTTTAACCGTGTTTTACTTTTCACAGGCTACGGCAAAACAGTGTCTCACGTTATCATTGGATTAAAAACTGCCAAAGGAACTAAACAATTAAAACTTGACCCAACCATTTACGAGTCACTTCAGAAGGAAAAGGTTGAAGTTGGCGACGTTATTTATATTGAAGCTAACTCTGGTGCGGTGAAAAGACAGGGTCGAAGTGATACCTTTGCTACTGAGTTTGATCTTGAGGTTAGTATAATATCTTAATATCAATTACTTCATATTGTAGCTTCTTGAACAATGTGAAACTGGCCTAGCAATTTTGATTAATTTTGGTATATAGACAGATGGGACTTTGAAAAAAGACATAGGCTACTTTTGATCGGATCGGGGATTACGTGGGCGAAACCGCAGGACCTAGCTAGTTGGCAAAAAAATACCTTTATAAAACTCATTATTACTCAAATGAAATGAGTCCTTATTTCTGGGGGAATAGATCATCGCTAAGGTTACCAATTACAAGTTATAACAGAATCTTAAAGCATTTTCGTTTATTTGATTATGGATGGTAAGTTTGTTCTGAGTTCTAATTGTTAAGAACTCAATCTTAATAATTAAACAACGAAATGATGAGGGTTTCTTGTTGACTACGAAATCCTAAAAACCTATGTCCTTAATTTTCAGGCAGAAGAATATGTCCCATTACCAAAAGGCGACGTCCACAAAAAGAAGGAGGTTGTCCAAGACGTGACGCTGCATGACCTAGACTGCGCCAACGCTCGGCCTCAGGGGGGCCATGATATCATGTCCATGATGGGTCAGCTAATGAAGCCTAAGAAGACCGAGATTACTGGTAATTTATCAATAGGAATAGAAATAGTAAATATTTATCGGCAACAAATCATACAAAAGAAAGAACTCGATTATTAAAAGCATAAAAGAAAATAACATAAAGAAACGAAGAAAAAGAAAACCTGCCGATGAGGATCTGCTGCAATATGTGGCATCAACTCATTTTCTCAAGCTCCACCTATCTTTGGAAGGCATAAGCAGTTGGTGCTGATTGTTAGTTTTAATAGCTATCGTTAGGTTAGGTTAGGGCCCAAAGGCGACCTGAAAACTATAACACTAGGTGTGCCACACCACTATAATGATAAGAAGACTGAGTTTTGAGTTTATAAGGACTTACAATGATTTTGTTTCAGATAAACTAAGAAAGGAAATCAACAAAGTAGTGAACAAATACATTGATCAGGGCATTGCTGAATTAGTACCTGGTGTATTATTTATTGATGAAGTAAGTTCAAAGTTTTTTTAGAGTTAGTACCTCAAAAAATAAAAAAGGAACTTTTAGTACTTGGTTGGCTGTCTGTTGGTCTGTCTGTCATTCGTCTAGGTGACTTGGTTTTGGTGAACGAAATATAATACCTCTAAAATTAAATGTGTTTATTTTATTTCAGGTTCATATGTTAGATATAGAAACATTCACATATCTCCACCGAGCTCTGGAGTCTGCTATCGCCCCGATTGTAATATTCGCTACGAACAGAGGGAAATGTCAGATTAGAGGTACCGAAGACATCATATCACCGCATGGGATCCCACTGGATTTGTTGGATAGATTACTGATTATCCGTACGCTGCCCTACAATAAAGCTGAGCTTTTACAGGTGAGAAGGAACCCTTTTTGTGAAACTATGATCTTGACAATTTCTGTAGCGCGTCGGGGGAAGACCCGACTACAATGCAGAAGGTTGCGGGTTCGATTCCCGCCAGGTGCAAGTATTTATGCTTAAAAATAAATATTTGTTTCTGGTCTGGGTGTTTTATATGTATCATTCATTACCTATGTATTTACAAAAAAAAAGCGAATACCCGACTGCAATGCTAAAGGTTGTGGGTTTGGTTCCCCCGATAACAAGTACGTATGCTTAAAAATATGTATTTATTGCTGGTCTGGGTGACTCTCTATGTATTTAAAGAAGAAAAATAAATAATAAGTTTAGCTTGTATATATGCGTGAGCCACCGGCTTGTATCCTACTAAGTTATATGTATATTTTTAGATATTGAAACTGCGTGCAACTACTGAAGGTATTTCGATTGACGAGGAAGCTCTGGCAGCCTTGTCTGAGATCGGCGCTAACAGTACCCTCAGGTTGGTAATATAATAAGTTAATATTTCATTTTGTTAATTAAAAAAAAAATAAGTTGAATAAAGACAGAAAGACGCTTGAAACGTTAAAGTTATCATTGAATTTGAGGTAGGGTTACTTCAATGACTTTTTTCAACTGTCTTCCTTCTGATGCCATGTCTACTGTCATATATTAAGGGTATCGTTTCGTCTATGCTACTGTTAAGGTTAAGTAGGTACAGATCCTTGACGGTTGCTCCTGGGAAGTGGCCTGACGGTACAGCGGAACCCTTTCGGCATTCCCAAAGTGGTCATAGTTGGGGACGCTATAACATATATAAATAGGTTTTAGACGTCCAGGGTCCCATGTTATGGTTGAGTGCTTTGATTGTAGTATGCTAATGAATGTTCCAATATCTCCAGGTACGCCGCGCAACTGCTAACGCCCGCGTCCCTCACGGCGCGGGCAGACGGGTCTCAGCGCATCCAGCCCGCGCACGTCACCTCGGTGCACACCTTGTTCCTCGACGCCAAGTCTTCGGCCAAGATACTGACTCAACATTCCGATAAGTACATGAAGTAGATTCGTTATATCTAGTCTAGTACTAAGTTTTGAGTTCATTTTCACGATTCGAACTCGTAATAAAAGTGTTTTAACGGATCTGACTGGATTACTCGTGACCATGGACAGTTTTGGCAGGGACTCGCAAATGAAATTTGGTGCTGAATTTTCATTTTCGTGCCACGTAGTTATGATGCGTGTAAGTTGTTTTATTTCAGTGGCATATTGATCGATTTTGTTTCGTGAAAGATAATGAGCGTAGTGAAAATGAAAAACAGTACTGATCATGGAGTCTTCTCGTTGCTTTCAAATTTCGTAATGGGTCGTGACAAAATAGTTGCCATTTGCTATGAGTCTCCATTGACTTGGCAAAATACGATGAATTGATATACTTTGTTCCACGTGAGACTGGCCAAAAATTGCCCTTTGTTACTGGCAGATGGCCATAATTAAAACTGAACTGTGACCATGGAAAATGGAAAGTCTCCGAAATGTCAGGTTTTTTCGTTAAAATAGTTTTATTGCGTTGGGAGTCTTATAACATGTACTATTGAGAATATGAGGGGATAGTTAGGCGGTCATTTGTGTTATTTGATGTTCCCCGGGCTTTTGGCCACTAAACTGTATTAGACCCGGTCCCGTAAGCATATCGGGATAAAAAGTAGCCTATTAGTTATTCTAGAACCCTAGCTGTCTACATTCTTAGTTTCATTGCAATCGGTTTAGCAGTTTTTATGTGAAGAATTTACAAAAATCTTCACATACACACTACCATGAGTAAAACCACGCGCTAATTATATTTTTAGTAGGATTCAGTGTCTAGTCAACCCTACCTAAATTCACTCTTATTTGAAGTAAATAGATACTAATTGACCTGTGTATACTGTGTAGTGTGTACTCTCATAGTGTGTTTGCACATTATTCTGCAAAGGTTTTCAGTTGTGTGAAAACTGTCCACCTATTATTCTTTGTCTTGATACAATTTGATTGTGATATTCCTGCAACTTTGTTAAAGTAGGTTATATTCATAACCTACTTTAACAAGGTAATTGTAATATGAGCGTTACTAGACGACTTTAGTTCAATTTTTCACTACCGGTGAGTATGTTGCATTATCGATACAGTTTATTGATAGAAATAATGCGCAGCACTGCCTATAAGACCCATGAGTGGGAGAGAGAGCAAAACACTCTCTGCACTGCTCCTTAGTTTAACTTTGAGAAACTCCCACTTTCAACATTCCAATTTTAACATTGTGTGGGGTAAATCACTGGAAAGTGGTTCTTGTAGATGCGTTCAAACGAGCCTAAATAAAAAATAGTGGGCAGGGAAACATACATATTCTTTAATTCACCGCTCGGGGTGGGAACTCGTGTGGTGTAATGGTTTAGCACACTGCGGCTCGAGTGCGAGCCTTGCCGCGACTGTATTTTTGAAGATGTATTTTTCCTTTCCTATTATCTGCTGGAAGTTTGTTCTACTCAAGTCACCGGTCAAATACAGTATAAACCGATCATTCTCCAAACTCTGTTATTGGGTGAACCTGTGTCATTGGCAGAATTGTTAAGCTTACGCTAAATAGACGCTATAACTAAAAATTGAATTGAAAATCTAGTAAAGCTCATTATGAGAAGAAATCGATGTTTTGTTTCGTTTACGAGCAGTATCTTTAAGTTAGCAAGTATAACACGATAATGATATCCAAATGTAACAATTAAGTCGTCGAAGAAAACTTCATTCTTAATAAATAAAGTTTTATTATTCAAAATGGTTTCTAATTCTAGTGTGGTACTAATCTATTTACAATATTATTAGTACTCATTTATTTACAACCTCTCGTTTCATTTTTCCAAGTCAATTTTACAACAGATTCATAAATAGTATCCTTCCACTGGATATAAAAACCCAAACAAATGTATAATGTAATATATACCTATACATATATTAAACAAAACCTTTTAAAAATAATCTCAACTGTACAAATCTCGATACATGCTATTTACAATTCTTTACTAATTAATACTCAATTTAAATACTCAAAAGTATTATCTAATAATACATCAGTCAGTCGATTTCACGTTGTATTCGGGTTTGGTTCTTCGTTAGTGTTGTAATGTGGCAGGAATCTAGATTCGGTATTAGAAATAGGATTGTGAGTGGAGGTCGGAGGAGTAAACGTTGGCAAATCTACTCTGAGATCGTTCGGCGCAGCAGTGTGCTGGTATAACGCTTCGAACTGCAACTCTTCAGGGTACGAATGAGATTTGATCTTCCGTTCATCCCGCCCATTGCTCGGGTAAACGATCATTATTTTCTCATTGGTGTCGCTTCTTAGCGCTACGGGTGGCAAGGCTGTGCTGGTAGAGACGACAGGTCCCGGGACAACTTTCAACATTTCCGTCGGAGCGGCGCGGAGACGAAGCTTCTCCGTCGTTGTCGTCGATGGTGTAGTCGTTGTCGTCGTCGTAGATACGACAGCGGGAATCTCCGGGTCTTCCGGCGTCTCGAATTCCCGTTTCTCCCCCGGCGGACCTACCGACCGTAAACTCTCAATCTTCATCTCTAAAGTCGGAGCAGGCACCGGTACTGAGCTCGTTACGTTCACATCCTCCATCGGGATATACCGAGCTGTCGGTTTGTGCATCTCTCTCGAGCCAAAGATAGGAAGGCGCGGCGCGTACGCCGACACGAGAGGCAGCAGGGTGTCCCTAGCGTATCGCTCAGCTTTTGATATGAACGAAGCTAGCCTGGCCGGGAGGAACTGCACGACGAAACTTGACTCCTGTTTCTCCGCTCGATCTTCCCAAGTCGTCGAGTCGTAAGTCGGTGTTGTCGACATGTCGTAATTCTTCGCTTTTCGAAGAGGAGAGGGTGGAGTTGTCGTTTTTGGGGGTTGCGTGGGGCGGAGAAGAGGTTCTGATATCTCGTGGTCGTCGGGCGAGTCCGCTCTTTGTCGGGGCGTTTTCCTCAGTCGCGGGCGAAGGACCGGCTCCGCTATCTCTATGGCTCCGCTGGGTGCTGTCTTGGTGTTGGTCATGCCGAAGGCTCTACCGGTGCTCTCGGCGCCACCGGCCCATTCAAACGTATCCATGAGAATAAAGGGGCGTTGCGGAGAATCCTCTGGCAGCTCGTTGTCCAATGGGTCTATAACGCTCTCCTTGTTAGAGTTCTCCTTGATGTTGTCTTGTGTTATCGTTATATTCGATGGTTCGTCGTCAATCTGCAATTTAGTCATGTAGAATCATTATGATGTATTCAAACGGTACCGCTGTCAATATAAGACTCCATTCGACCAAATTGGATTAAGTAACGAATATCAATCCTGCGCATAAATCGTCTTTGGTTCGACATACTATCAAGCTCTTAAATCGAAAAATTTACAATTTATGCGGAGAATCGTTATTCCCTGCTTATTCTAGTTTGGCCGAATCGAGCCTAAAACAAATACTCACATCTGGTATAGCGCAATCCCCGGGATAAAGTGGGAGTTCGATGGTTTCATCTGACGACATTTGAAGTTTCTTCTTACAAAAAGAAGATCTGTATCAGAAAAAAGACATTAAAAGTTGGATCAAAGCATTAAATTGATTCTCTTTACACTCATCCTTATTAACTTACGTCTTAGCGAAGCTATCGGCTATCAAGAGTTTTTCTACCAATATTGTCTTGGCTCCGGCACTCAACCAGCCGGAATAAGCTACATAGTGTATGGTAGCTCGAAGTGGCACGCCCAATGCTGGGTGAGGTACGACGACGCGAGTGAACCGGGCTCCACAGTTCTGTGTGTTCTCTTGCCTGGAACAAAAATTACCAAACCAAAATAGAGCATAATACATGAGAGAAAGAACATTTTCTAATAAATCACAGGTTTCAATCATGTATGGTAAATCAGTCGGACTTTTTAGAGTGTCTACGTTTTTTACCCAAAGGGTAAAAAACAGACAGTTGACAGTTGAAAACTTCACAAATGATGTATTTCTGTAGCCGCTATAACAACAAATACTTACTAAAAACAAAATATAATAAATATTATATACTAGCATACAACGCGATTTATGTTTACCACTTGCGCCATCTAATTATAAACTGGAATCAGTGGTAAAGATAAATTCAAACGGGTCGTTGCGTACACGGATTTCGCTTGGTCCAGAGTTTATTTTAGAGTTCCGTACCCAGTTGCGATAATGGTACGGAACCCTTCGTGCGCGAATCCGCCTCGCACTTGGCCAGTTTTTATACATTACTTTGTCATTGGAAACGATTCATTGAGTCCAGAATCTCCTTGTAAAGTCAATGTCATTCGCCCAAAGTTCGGCTTTTCTCCTGATTCGCATCTTGCAAATATTGTAACGTGGTATTGATGAGCTGAAAAGTTAAAACCCAATTACATTTTAATGATTCTTTGTCGTGTCGATGGTAGGTACTTGTTATTATTTCGCAAGTCAAATCTTTGAAGACCAAAAATCTGCCACATTTACCGCGCTATCAGTATACTATCAGGCGTCTAGAGTGCTTGTTCCTCGCTATAATGATTAATATTTATTGTAGCAACTCTATAGCAGATAATTGTGACCTATTTTAATACATGTAGGTAGGTATACACACTGTATCTATAAGTTTTCGCAAGATATCTTGTTCGTAAAATACTAAATTCATTCCTCACCACAAAACGGTTCTTCTTCTCGCGTCAGTAAATATAGTTGCCCTCGTCCAAGAGATCTGTCTGCATAGTAACCCATATTTCCACAGCGTCTTTGACTGTCACAGGGGAAACAGCGACCCTGGAAATTAATAGGCAATTTATAAAGCTACATCTTATTGAGCAACCACTGTGGCTAATTCTCATTCAGGTTACGAGCAGCTAAGTCGACATATTTAAGTACCCCTTACTTATTAACTATGATTAAGTTTATGTAACGTTTGTCACCGTCTGGTAACTTTGAAACTTTATGTCACAGTAAACGACAAACGTTATATAAACTTAGTCATCTTTTATAAGTAAGGGTGTAAGTGTTTTTGCAGCATCATTTGGCTGGCCCAAACTTTATTTGGGCGCAATTCAAGAGCAACAAATGGACCTTTGCAAAAATGTCCAAAAAAAATAATTTGAAAACCATTAATATCGCAAAACGTAGCCAGTATATTAATTTACAAATGTCCCAAACATTTACACGATCAGTTACCTAAAAAAATAAGGAAAAAATGGCTAAAGTCCCAAATTCTCATCTTTGGGCCACTTTCCGTGCCGGTGAGTGTATTTGGGCTTCATAGAAAAATTTAGAATAAGTCAGGAAAAGTCTCCTTACCTCTAGGAAATGATCATAATCTTTACAAGGGAACGCTGGGAAATGACATTTTGGCGACACCGAGTCGGTGAAGAACTTGTAAGCTCGTCGGTGGTTGCAGAGCGACCGACCTTCGGCTGAAGTAGCAGCCCAAGGCAGCAGGTCTGATACTGCACCTACGAATCTGAAATACAAGTGATATCCAAGATAAGAGAAAGAGTTGGCATCTATGAACGAAGTCACTTCCTCGAACTAACGAGAACTTCCTCGTAGCTAAAAACATTATAAATTAGAGCAAATTATGAATTATAGTGAAATCCATTTAAGCTAAAAATCTTTCTTTTTTTCTGCGATGTACGCAAATCCTTTTTTGATAGATGGCAATAGTCGTGATACATCAGTTTATCAAGTTATATTTCAATATATATTTTTTTATTGTAACCACCATATAAATTACAAAACAAATAAAAACATACACAACTTAAAACAAGGTGGCACAATGGGCGGCCTTATTACTTAAAGTGATCTCTTCCAGGCAACCTTTGGATGGACAAGAATCTTAATTCCAATCTTAATCTGTAGATTACCTTCAACAAACATACATTCAAACGCTTCCGTTTTAATAATATTAGTTTAGATAAGTCCCACCAACAATAGTTAAGTATGATTAAATAAAGGCCTCCACTCACAAGTTAGAACACCCACTCTGCACTCGACCTCCATTGGGATAGAAGTCGACATGACCCAGCGGCTGAGCAGCTCCCAAACCTCCGAGGATGAGAGTCTCTCCGTTGGAATGTATCACGTCGACGAACTTCGCGTCGGATCTGTCGAGGCGAGCTCGCGTGTCTTGGAACTCGAAGAGAGGTCCTGCTGGATCTAAACCTGGGTACATGAAGACACCAAACCGTAAAAATCATCGTCATCTCCCCTGAGAGGGACGCAATCGAACATATCGCTCTGATGAGGAGGAAATATAAATAAAAAATATTGCACGACGTCGCACACAACGCAATCTACTAAGCACTAGGCTAACCCCAAACTAAGCACTAGGCTTGTACTTTGGGTACCAGACAACGGATATACTACATATTATACTTTCTTTTGTAAATACATACAAAAGAAAGTATAATAGTATAGATTCATAGAAAACACCCAAACCAGAAACAAAATATTTATTTTTAAGCATAAACACTTGCACCCAGCGGGAATCGAACCCGGAACCGTCTGTATTGCAGTCGAACCTTTCCCCAACGCGCCACAGAGGCCAGAAGTCGTCAAATAGTAGGTATATAGATGTTTGAAATCGTTCAATAGTACCTGTAATACGGCTGATATTCCTCAACTCAGATCCCGCAAACCCGGCGACGTGAGCTCCTAAACTGAATCCAATAAGATGAACATCTTCAAAACGTAAATCTATGTGTTTCGCCAAACCTGTAAAATAAGCATTTGCAAACATTTTAAATAGGTAAGTACATTAACATAAACAAATATGGGTTAGGAATATGTATTATATTATACCTCCCTAATAATAAATTCTGTGAACACCACACAGCTTCATCTAGCCGTATAGACAGCTGTTAAGCTTGTGTTATAGTGACTAGACAACGGATGTTACACTTATATTACTTTTTGTTTTACTACAAACATTTTTTTTATTTTATAGAAATTACCATTTCTTGTTTCCGGCGGGAATCGAACCCGCAACCCGACGTGCCACAGAGTTTGTCGAATCTTTTCGCTTTTCAGCAAGAAGCCCGCCATTTAGAGTTGTAGGTACAAAGGTTTATTCACAAGTAGAAAGTAATACGCCTCGGTCATCAAAAAAGGAAGTTATTTGTAAGCAAACGGTGACAATGATCACGGCGATGTGAAAGTTTGTCTTAATATGTAAGTCGGCTATGGTACCTACAATCTACATGCATAAACTATTCAACCGTTTCCAATGTAGATAGCTTGGACATCCGAAAAAACACAACACATTATTTGTATCGTCTTTGGTTTCGTTTCGGTCGCTCTCTTTCCAGTTTCAATCGACTTTCAGTTTTTGTTGCGATCGTATTTTGGTTGTTTCGATTGTCCTTTGTTTAATTTCGATCGTCTTATGTTCCAGTTTCGATCGTCCTTTGTTTGGGTCTTGATCGTCCTATTTGTTGGATTCGATTGTTGTACCTTACAGGCGTAGGGTACATAAAATATGCAAATATGACCGAATGTGTTAAATAAACAACCTAAGTGAAATAGAGGTGCAAAGATCACCCTACACGACATTACTTTATGTATACCTATAAATAGCTTATCTATAAGGTTAAAGAGGTGGGACAAAAAACTGTGTTTACCTAGTAACAACAATGCAAGTTGTTTCCCGACTAGCCTGGTGTTGGCTGCAGCTCTCAGGTAATTCGGCATCGAAGCTCCTCCTTCCCAGTCGACGCAGACTACGTTACATTCTTCCTGAAATATAATATACATCAGCTTTTAACCACGTCGTACGTAATACCTACTCCTTATAAGGCCGGAAGAAGTAATAACATTTTCCTCGTAAGGAATTCACTGGAATGTTAATTATTTTAGCATGTCTGGAGTACCAAATAGAACCGAATTTCCACAAAATACATTTGCAGTTAAAAAGCGACAAATACCTACCTAAACATATTTTTTAATATGCGTCCAAGTGCCTATAGATTTTTTGTCCTTTCTTCCTTTAATATAATAAGGATAGTTTAAGTTAGATACCAATTGGTAGAGTCATTTCAGTAATTTAATTTCAAACAGCCTTCGTCCTAACTTGTACATATACAGTTGTGGTCATATAATTAAGAACGATTTGAAGTTCTAGAAGTTTTTTATTTAAATCATATCATACACAGAGATGTGTACCTTCTGAGAAGCAACTAGTTATGTTATATAATAGTCACATTAATAGAGCAACCTGACTTAAGAATAAAGTATGAAATCGCTAACTATTTTTTGCACATTTTATTTATTTTATCAAAGTAACACATTCAAATAGTACTGAAACTGGACAAATAATTAAGAGCGATTTTTTTAACTGCTCGGGAATTGTTTTGTATGACACTTAGATTTAAAAAATCACAAAATTATGTAGCACAGGAAACATAAAAAGAAATTTAATAAATATTTAACTAAAATTAATAGTTAATAGCATATCCACGGCTTTTAATTACAGCTTTACACCGGCGAGGCATTGACTCTATTAATTTTTGACATTTCGCAAGAGAAATAGAGTTCCATTCTTCTAAAAAAACGTCATACAGCTCTCTTAAATTTCCACACTTTGTATTTAAAACCTTTTTCTTTACTTCAAACCACAGATTCTCTATTGGGTTTAGATCTGGACTGTTAGCAGGCCAGTCTAAGACAGAAACTAATTGCGCTGTAAGAAATTCCTTTACGGTGCGTGCAGTGTGCTTTGGATCATTGTCATGCTGGAATGTCCAAATGACCGGTAGAACGTCTTCAGCGTATGGTAACATTGTTTCTTCCGTATATTTTTGTATTGGAACTGATCCATGTTACCTTCTATCAACTTTACAGGTCCTATACCATGTCCAGAAAAGCAACCCCAAATTTTCACATTTCCACCACCGTGCTTTAATGTAACTTTCGTGTATTTTGGGTCGAATGCTGTATTCGGGGGACGTCGTACATATCGTTTTCCATCAGAACATACTCTGTTTATTTTCGTCTCGTCAGAAAAAAGTACATTTTTCCACTGTTGCACAGTCCAGTTTTCTTACTTTCTCGCAAATGCAAGCCGGGCTTGCCTGTGGCAAAGTTTTAACATGGGTACCTTTCTTGATATCTTACCGTGCAATTTTTCTTCTACCAAACGTCTTCGAATAGTGCGTGCTGAGATTGCTGAAGGGTTGTTTTCACCAAAATATTCTTTTCTAAGCTCATTGGAGCCTTTAAAAGGATTTTGTTTTGCCATACGAACGATGTTTCGGTCATCTCGAGGAGTTGTTTTTCTCTGTTTAGGTACACGTGGAACATTCGAAGTAGTTTGATACGTAGCAAAATGCTGTACAGCGTGGAAAACCATCGTTTTTGAACATTGCAGATGGTCGGCTATCTTATTATAAGACCAATTCTTCCGGCGAAGTTTTATTATTACTTCCCTTGTGGATTTATCACAACTTTTATTTTTTCCCATTGTTTTTTCTAAAGAAGCAATCACCTTTAATCTTTTACAGCACGTAATGGCGCCAAAATTATACAAACAGTAACAAATCGACTGAGTGTTCTCTATTTAAATTTGAATAAAGGTATAAACTAAATAAATAAATAAATAAATAAATAAATAAATATGGAAATGTTTTACGATACCGAGAGAAATAAAAACAAATGCATACAATTAGTTTTGCATCTTAGTTGGAAAAAATCTTCCCTTTATATCAGCGTTCTTAATTATATGACCACCACTGTATATTGGTTTGTATATTAGTGATAAGATAATGTATTTAATATTTTTCTAAGAAGTCGTTTGTCTTAGATACTTATTTACGTAGCTAAATGCCTTCACGTTCTATCTACCTACCTACAGCATAGTTTAAACATTGTATAGGCAATATTAACCTATTTCCTGTTTGCATTTCCAAACAAAGTAATTTTATGTTATGTTAAAATATGCTAAGTTATGTAAGAAATAAGACAGATACTTTTAGAACTTCCAATTTGAAATTCATGAACATCTGCTTAGATCAAACGCAAATCTTTCGACTGATTTAAGTATACAATATATACACTGACTACTTTTGGGTGACATTTGAACTACCTACATATTAATTTTCTAACTAAATACATCTATTTATTGAAAATTAGAAACCACGATTTACTAAGAAAGTAGCTCATAACTTTTCGGACACAATCAGTCATGTTTAGTTTATTTGCGTTGGTATTTTCGAGTAAATAGCGCGTTATTAACATCGCTCTTCCGGTGATGAAAGTCATCGTGAGGAAACCCACGGCTTAAAGGCCTAGTTACAGGGCGGAAATACGCAGTTAAACTTTTATTTTATTTATCATCACAATCCTCCTGAGGTACCTAAGTAACTTATAACAACCGTGGCCTATGATCCCATAGTGATTACCCAATCAATGTTCATACAACAGCCTGGTTAAACAGTAGAGTGAGTTGTTAAAATAGTCCTTTAGTTACTCACAACAGCCATCAATGCAGATCTCATCTCGTAGACCCACACATTGTCGCAATTGGAGCCGAACCCGTGGACTATGACTCGGGTGGGTCGGTCGGGGTCGAAGGCGCGCGCTGCCCACGGCCAGGCTGCCGACATGTTGCTGGCAGATACGGCTACGAGTGGCTGGTCACCTCTGAATACATAGAATAGAACGAATCAGTAATGTTTTGGTTATTAAAAGCTAAGGCTAAGCTAGGTAAAGCTTCTCTTAAGTAAGTATTACTATGCTGTTGACTAATATACAAAAGATAAATCACTATTATTGTAACCAAAAATAGCGAGTTTTTGAACAAACGTTTTTAGTCACTGCTATATTTTAAAAACAAATAAAAAATACACGAATAACAGCTAGGTACTAATGGGGCGAAAAAAGATAATCGTTTTATCTTCATTTTGAGAACTCGACCAAACACAGTTCATGAATCTCAATATGTGTCTCTATATATCTCTACATTGTGTTTATTGAGCAACGCAAAAAATAAATAAATTAAAAAAAAAACTATAACTAATTAGGCCCCACTTAGATAGGCATTTATATATTTCTAATAATAGAGCCGAAGTTTTTGAAGGATTTAAACCTACCTGCTAACTGTAGAATACAAGAGGAACTGCGTGCCAACTTCCTGCGGTGAACTAGGCAGCGTCTCCAAATACGCGAAGGGTCCGGCATCTTCGAAACATCCGAAGTCTCCGTAGCAGACGCTACCTTGAGATCTTTTACTCCTGTAATCAAATATGTATTAATTTACTTAATTATTGATAGCAAGATAAGAGAATAAGTGGGGGGTTTACAGTAAAAGGAGAGTATAAGAGTAAAAATAGATTAATTCTTTATTTATAAATGAGAGAGCAGAGGTAAAAAGAGTGTGAATTTAAATTGGGATAAAGGGAAATGGAGAAAGAAGACAAGCTCAGCCCGGGCAACGTAACTCCGAAAAACCTCCTTCCTTTCATATACCTACTCGAATTTTACCTTAAACATATAATATTAGTTATACTTATAAACAGCGCGTAAAACATCCTCTCCCACTGTGCAAATTTCTACACATAAGCGGTGGCCCATAGAAGTATTGCAATGCCTTGCGGCGATGCGGGGATGTTTTGGTGATTATTCTATATGACATACATAGAGATATTTCCCAATAGGTACTTATTGTGTCGAACCCATACTTGAATGGGCAAAGACACAGAATAATCAATGACAACCGCTCTCCACACAAAGAACAAAGATTGTTACTCAGGGCTATTGTGTAATTGCCTAAAGCTTGCGGTAGGTACCTATAGAACTTGAAATTGTCGCGAAACAAACCAATTTACACAATGAATTACTCGTAAATGAAAGTTAACTCTAAACAAAGAGAAACTGATGGAGAAAGCAATTACTACTTACCTAATTAATTTTCTTTAATCTTAACGAACAGTTTTTATTTCACACCTTTTTACTCAAATCATTCGGTTTTTTACTTCATATTATCAAAAAAAAATAATTATCTTAAATCTACGTCGAGAAATATTGATGACTAGCTGTGCCCGCGACTTCGTCAGCGTTTTTCGGACTACCTACCCATCGCTGAGCAAAAGTCTACACTTGAACGGACGACCAGGGAAGTCTGTTGCTGAACAGAAGAGAATCATAGCAGAGTCTATTTAAGTGTAGATTTTGCACAGCGCAGCGGTAGGTAACGTGTTGCATGCTTATTCGCATTACTTATAATAAGAAGTAGCCTTTATCGAATATTAAAAATAAATCAAAACCCGACTTCGAATTAAGGACAAAACAATAAAAATAAGCTCTCCAACATAAAGTGCAACATCATCTCTGCCTCTGCCCGATAGACAATTTCTCTCCGTTTCCCCTCCCTCAGCACGGTCACGCCACCGTCTCGAGGTCCCCAAAGCCGGTGATAAAGCCCCCCCTCCCTCACCGAGTTCACCACCAGAGGCTGAGGTGATTTTTTATAGTGGTTATCTTCCATGCGGCCCCTTTCTTGCGGAAAGGACCCCGAGCCCGCTGACGCGGGATTACGGATTAGAAGCCTGGCAAGCCCGGTTTCCCACCTCGTGAGCCTCTTAGCTTTCAGCTACTGAGTCCCCTCACAACGGCAAGGTGGACGACCATCTGGAGGGTAAAACGTAACGTCGTGTCCGGGACTCGTGACTCGAACGCGCAGCCGTCTAATCGGAAGCCATCACTCGGCTCGGTAGGCCACCGTTCCTTAAAAAGGGAATGCGCCGGTCTGTGATTCGAACGCGGAACCCTCGAATCGGAATCCACAGCTGCCATCGTGCCACGTAAACTACATGCAATCAGCATCTACTCAGTGAAACTGCCTCATTACAGCTATATTTTTTTAATCCTTTTTATTGAAATTTCGACTGCCACTAAAAATTATCAAAATTGTAACCGTAACTTTAATCACTGAAGAATTTTTGAGAAGGTGGTTTCAGGTGGTCCATCAATTTGTACCTTGTTCTTAATAAGCCGATTCTATTGATGGTAGTCCAAAAATTAGTAATTTACAGCATTGCGGGATACTATTCTGCTCATCATTCCGAAGGTTCTCATCAGATCTTCACCAACAATTTATGGAACCAACTCGGGACTCTCACTTTCCAAATAAAAAAAGAATGATCGAAATCGGACTTTATATGCCGGAGTACGGTTTGAACATATTCACATACAAACAATATGCGGGTAGAATTGAGCAGATCCTCTTTTTTTTAAAGTCGGTTAAAAAAAAAAACAATATAAAGAATTTCCGTATGTCCGAAGGATCCGGATATATGGAGAGACAAAGGTATACGGTATTTTAGGAATTTCCTGAAAAAAAACTGGATATCCGGTTTTTTTATTTTCGACCGGATATCCGGTTAGTCATGTATTGATTCCACACAACATACTTCTTCAATACAACATTCAAACTAACTAAGTAAAAGCAGAAAAATCACTTTATCCGGATAACCGGACAAAATATCCGGATAAAAAATAGCCTATATGTTAATCGGGGTCTAAAGCTATCTGCATACCAAATTTGGTTAAAATCGGATAAGCCGTTTCTGAGATTAGCGGGCACAAAGGCACACACAAACAGACAAACAGATAAACAGACAAACAGACAAACAGACAACCAGAAAAACAGAAAAATAGGTTCTACTGCGTTCATAGATACCCATACAATTTATATTTTTTTTATATCTTCCAAAAACAGACACCGCTGAGTTACGATTTTATTATATGTATAGATAGATTTCATAATTTAGCACAAGTGTTCGAAAAATTAAAAACAAATTTGTGTTCCGTCCTTCTTCCTTTTAGATCTATCTACATCCAACATTTTGGAGAAAAATAAAGTATTGTCGTAATAAAGGTAGATAATATTATCTACTTAGGTACGTTGATAACATCGAGACACACAAATTCATATTTTATGTACAATTATTATTATGAATTGGAACAGTAAAGCTTTCTAATACTGTGATTTTTGATTAGACACGCGTCGATGTCTTTTGTACGAAAACATGGATAAGCTTAATATTTTATGTTAAGTCATATATGAGATAACATAAAATAAGCTTATCCATGTTTTCGTACACGCGTTGATGTCTTTTGTACGCGTTCATGCACATTACCTCGTCCTAGTTCTTTTGAGTTCCCATTGCTGCATTGAGGCCTTAACAGCCGCCAGCATCTCGGCGTCATGTCGTTCGTCTTCTGCCTCTTGGGCGTCCGTTGTTGGCCGCCCTGCGCCGCGCCATGACTTTAGCTCTGCATCTGGTCAATGATAAATAACAGACTTGATTTGATTTGAAAAGTACACTACACTTTAAAAGTATATTTTTCAACATTATTTGTCCCAACCATTCTAATTAATAATGTAGCTGAGAAGACCGCTACTTTTAAGAGTTGGTCGTGGTTTTAAGCCCTGGGGTAAAGAATTTCCGAGAGCACGTTCAGTGTCGAAAAAACGTGAGCACCTTGATTTTCCATTCATAACATGATTGTCATCGTAATATACTTTACTGGGTATTTTTCTACTAGCTGTTTAGATTAATTTAAGTAACTAGCAATGTCCCGCGGTATCACTCGCGTAAGTCCCGAAAAACCCGGGTTTTTCGAAATCCCTACGAGATCGGGTATCCACTAAGAAAGGCTTTTCTTAGTGAATACCTACCTACACATCACAAAGAACACACCTTATAAATGTTATGTTTCTAGGACCAGCAGTTTAGGCTGTGCGTTAATCGATCAGTCAGTCTGGACAAAGTATTCTAAAGACATAGATACGCGGTACGTATAGTGTTTCTTACCACTTAGTTATCATAATATTTAGCTGTCTTTTTCCAAGGTCTTTGTCTGTGTTCGTCTTTTGTTTGGAAAGTCATAGCTACTTGTAATTCATAACATCATCTTATTACAAAACAAGGTAATTATACCCTCCGCTTCGTTCAAACATGCTTCATTAACTGAAATCAATTCACAAGTCGCGTACTGAGCGTCTACCAAGTAGGTAATAAACAGTTTGATGTCCATAAAACATGCAAATAGTCAAACAAAATATTTCACAAGATGAATTACCTAAAAACATTGTTGCGACTTGTGTTTTATTTTATGGAGAACAATAGAATTTGGAGGAATGGTATGGGCCCTAGTACTTTAGACATATTATTGACGTAGCTACTGGCAGTGTTATATTTGTGTACGTTTTTACTGTCTTTTGTCCCGTTTAGTTAAGTAAGTAGTTGGTTTTGAAATAAATGTTAGAAACAACTATCCAATTTAGATTACGTTTCTCGAGAAATCCAGTACGTACTAATCTAACCTCATTGTCGATGGCTATCTCCACTTTTTGCAGGGGCGTTGATATGTCGGCCTTTAGGGCAATATGTAGCTTGCAACCTACTTAGAAAGCAGGGCGCTCCCAGACACTGAATCATGAGAAACTCAACGGTCAACCTAGTTCAATGACAAAGCTGAGTAGGTAGCTATCTAATTGAGGTGTAAGAAAAACTTCGATTAAATAGACCGTTCATTTATGCAACTGGCTATTTTGTACCTGATAATTTTTGTCGCCGATTTGTCAATATTCATTCTTTATTGTGCACGATTGTTTAAAAATATAACCAACTTGTTCCCATACTACTATGGATGTTGTATCTACCACTATACAATCAATTAATGTTCCGTCGATACCAGGATTTGTTTTTAAAATGTTAATGTGTGAATAAATCCTTTCAATTTTGCCGCTGCATTTTACTGTGTGACTAGTGAGTTGTGTAACAACTGAACTAATAAATTAATAATATGTTAAAGCGTCCCCACTTGACGGCCAACATTTAGACTTGCAAGCGGGGTCCGCTGTACCGTCAGGCCATTCCTACTGGGTTACCGATGTATCGGTTGCCCGATCAATTCCATTTCTGGGGAGTCTTAATAATTATTAATTACGTTTGTTTCATAATTTAACGCTTATATAGGTGGTTAGACTGCTCTGATATAAGATTAATAATGCCAGTGAAAAAACGATAGGTACTTACTTTCTGATCTTATGCAACTCTTATGAGATGGTCTCCAAAGCGGGATTTGCTAACTCGAAGTAACTTTACGTAACGAATGCTCATACAATGTGCTTTGTTTGCGCGACATATTAGGTAAAGATACAAACTTAAATTCTTTAATACGTACCCAACTGAGGTGAAGTAATGCTGCCTAAATTGGTGGTACGTAAAAAGAGACCAAAAGTTACCTAATTCGTGACTGAATCGGGAAGTGTTCAGTACCTTCCGACTTCTGAAAATATTACGTGGGTACAGTTACGAAGAGTTAAAGCTTACATAAACAGTGATCTATAGGTAATAGGGTTAATTACGTTATTTAACTGTTATAGGCAATAGCTAGAAACATAAATTATCCTCAATAACGGTCGTTCTATTCTAGCGTTCTAATCAATGGACTACATGTCATATCTTTGTTTGAAAACGAAGAACTTAGAAATATAAACACAGGTCAAAACATTGTTCTCAGCTGCGAAAACACAAACTGCATTACAGTAAGAGCAAAAACCTGAATATAGCTCTTCTGGGTTCAGGTTTTTTTAAACGAGATTACCTTGTTTTGCCCTCAATAAACCTGAATATCAGTAGAGCGTGATAAAACATATCTTAGCCAGATCCCAGAAAAGAGTATCTGCATGAGTATGGCTCTATGTATGTTATTCCAAAGCGTAATACTTCTAGGTAAAACACACTCTCTTTACTATTTTCCTTCTCCAGTTTATAATAAAGCTATACCATGCCATTATAAAATGAGTTTTAAGTGCCAGACCTGTCTTCACCGGTCAACTGTATGTATTATCGAGTAAGGGATCAATTTCAGACAGATCATGTCTCCAAGCCAGAGCCCAGCTCTCTCCCAATTTATGACAGGTATAGCGTCCTGACCAAATTTATTTTCAAGAAGAGGCCACTATACCCTCCAGCTGCAGACAGATCATGTCCCCAATCCAGAGCTCTACTGTTCTCGTAAGGCGAGCTACCTCGTGCTTATGGTGTTTTTCAGACAGGTACTATCGGTAAAACAACTGAACTAACAATAATGTTATAGCGTCCCCACTTGGCGGCCGACATTTAGACTTGCAGGCGGGGTCCGCTGTACCGTAAGGCCCATCCCAAGAGTACCGCCCGGAATCAGTTAAAGACATATCGTGTCCCCGCTAGATGTGGGAGGTGGCTTCTCTACCTGCCTCAGTGAGTTTGTCGTTAGCTCCTTGCTGGGGTGCGAGTGGTGAGTAGCTTTATTGGTACCTGTCTGGATAACAGATTGTGTCTCTTGCGCACGAGACAGCTCTCCTTAAGAGCCCTATAGCCGCTAAACTGAAAATCCCTGTCGGGCTCATAGAAAATTGTTGATTATTTCATGATGGAATGTCGTAGAACTTTTTTTTTGTGTATGGATTGTAGGTGACATTGTTTCCTACATTTTGGTGTAGTTTTAAGACAAGAACCTCCTATTGCTGCAAAGCCTATCCAAATTTTAGACAAAAAATGTCTGATTTGGCTAAAATGTCGATAGGCTTCAATACGTTTCGACATATTTGTATGGAAACTGCACTAAAATAACGGAAACAATGTCGCCTACAATCCATACACAAAAAAAAGTTCTACGACATTCCGTCATGAAATAATCAACAATTTTCGATGCGCCCGACATGGATTTTCAGTTTAACAGGTATAGGGCCCTTAAAAGAACCGAACGCCGACTGTACTTTACTTTCACTGTGTGTTTCCGCAACTGGCCCTATAACTGGACCTTTCTGCGTGGCTTTAAGCTATAGGTTTCTTCACGACGTTTTCCTTCACACATTGGTGCGCGATTGGCCGGAATGAAAGTCGCGGTATCTACCACTAGACCAACACCGCTCTTTAAACGCCGAGTATATATTCTTGGTAAAATATCACCCAGCAACAACTGATCTACATATAACATATAGGCGTACCCAACTATGACCACTTAGGGTATGAATGGAGGGGTCCGATGTACCGTCAGGCCACTCCCAGGAGCAACCGTCTGGGATCAGTTGAAGTGACATTGCATGTTTTGTGCCCTTCAGTTATTCTCGGTAAAACAGTAGGTAAAAAACGAAATACTTACACCTAGCATTGACTAGTGTGAAGACAGCCAGGAACGTCGCAAGCGACCACCAAGCGTGCGTCGCCATCCATGCGGCCCGGCTTTCACGACAGCCTGTTAACCAAAGAGATAAAGATATTAACAAACTGCTAAATTGATTTACTAAATTAATGTTTATTTTAGTAAAGAACGTGACTTTACGTTGTAATTATGTTGCACGTCTTATATTAGTACAATTGTCAAAAATGGCAACGTTGTATTAGTGCAGCTAGTATAACTAACTGCTAGTGCGTTATAGTGTAGTTACTGTACTTATGCCGCGATTGGTGCGCGTCAATAGGTTAGTACCTACTTCCCAATAAACTTCTCATAGTGGGGTGATTCAACGAAACAATATTTGTTTTTTTCTTGTTTGTTTTAATTATGGATAATAAATAATATGCCCTAAAAGGATTGCAGGGTTGAAATTCTTATAAGGTACATATTATTGCAATGGACTAAATAAATCAGTATTGAATTTAGTGTCGCTGTCGACTTACATCTGGATCCAATGAAATTCAAATATTACTAAAGATGCTAAATTGCTTACCTAATACGTAGGTAAATCTTTAGTACTACAACTCCGTCAATATCTTCTACACTAAGTATTTTTGAGTATATATTTTTTTCAAAAATCATAACGTTTTATCACCTTTCCAATACCACAGAACATAACTGCGTTTTAATCATCATTAACTGGTATCCCCATTCGACACTAATAAGCACTAAATAGCCACCTCACTTACAAACAATAGTAGCCGGCAGCAGCAATCATGAACTAGTAATTATGTCATTATAATGAGTTTCCTGGTCCTCAAATAGGTGGATGCAGGTAGAGTCAAAACGGTTCTCCGCTTTGTACACGTTATAAAATGAGGATGCGCTTAGAATGTAAAATAATAATGACGTATTAAATACCGCAATATCGAACTTAAGTCGTAGAACATAGACACCTTTAATGTAGGTAAGTGTCCATAGTAGACATATATGTATAAATAAATAAATTCTCTGAACAACACACAGCGCCATCTAGCCCCGTGGTAAGCGGCTAAACTTGTGTTACGGTGACTAGACAACGGATATAATACTTATATTTATTTTTCTTTCGCAAATACATACACATAGATGGACACCCAGACCAGACACAAATATTTATTTTATAAGCATAAATACTTGCACCCGGCGGGAATCGAATCCGCAACCTCCTGCATTGCAGTCGCGCTTTCGCACGACGCGCCACAGAGGTCGTCTAGTGTCTAAGTGCTCATAGTAGACATATATGTATGTAAATACAAATGGGTTAGCTTTCGAAAGCATTCGTTGATTGATTTAGAATGTTGATGCAGACATTATTAACATTTAGAAAAGATGAATCGACTGCATACGATAGCTATCTTATTAATATCTACAAACACCTATCTATTAAATTAAAGATGAATTATTGAGAGAAGAGATGTCACGAACTCACGGTGACCCATAAATTCTTCCTACTATATTATTAAGGTGAAAGTTCGTGAGTGTATGTGTGTCTGTTGTCATGTAAAATCGGGTAAACCGATTGCGATAAATGTAGATAGCTGAATAACTGGACTAACACATGGTCTACTTTTTATCCCGAAATTCCCGCAAGATCGGCACTTACGCGGACGCAGTTAGTAGTTGAATAATATAAGAAGTTATATGACGTCACCTCCATTGCACCTGCAATCGTAATAATACTATCAAGTTTTCCCAGAAACTAGGTCCGCAAAACAATTAATTTAAATCAAGTCTCAAGAGTGTCTAACTCATATTTACTTACTTGTTAATATCATTTTACGTGCGTGCTTTTAAATATTACTAGGCTTTGTCGGTTAATTTTTCTTACAAAATTAATACTTAATAAACTTTTTTATAAATGTGATGTCATATTATTCGTCATGTCCTGTCATATATAGCATGTGTTGAGATTATTTGGAATTAAACAAGTTCTAGGTTTTCATTAGTTTCATTTTCATAAAATACCAATGGAAAACCAGCCAACAAGAAGAAAATACGTTCGTCTAAATCCGAATAACTATCCTTCTAAAAGTAAAGTTCTTTTTTTTGCGTGTGAGGGTGTGGCTCACCTAGTGTTAGAGTTACGGCTTCTAAGTCGACCAACGACTGCTATCACCAGTGATAGATAACAACCGGCACCAACTGCTTGACGTACCTTCCGAAGTACGTAAACTAAAGGGAAAGATCCGTTTTGTTAATTATAATATTTTGTAAATTATTTATATTTATTTATTTGGAAATCCAACAGCTATTATAAAACAATAGAGATAGTGTAACAATAGAAAGCCAATTATAGGATCTCACGACTAACAATAAAATGTTAAATTAAAAATAAGGAGTGAGCTGTCGACTTTACCACCCACAAAAACACAAGGACGTCGAAAAGATTATAAAAAAAAAGAAAGGAAATTTAACAAAAATAAAACAAAAACAAATACAATATCATTCACCCTCAAAGAAATGCTTAGTTAACCGCCGCCTCACAGTCTCAGCACTGGTACTGAACAAATCCAAATCTTTGTCAATACTCTCTACCAGCCTATTGAAATTACTACAGGCCCGCCACAGGTATTTTGTATGTATTTTGACCATAATTTGTACCCACCTTGGATATATAAATTGGCTGGAATGATCTTGTGGCTAGCAACGAGGGAACTCTCAAATTAATCCTACTTAAAAGATTTGGACAATCAATTCGATTCGAAGTTAACTTAATAAGAAACACCATATCTGCTATTTCACGCCGTTTGGACAAAGGGAGAAAATGAAATTTTCTACACAGTTGCTCGTACTGCGATGTATCGTATGGTACACCCACACGACCACATAGAAATTTAAGGAATTTAATTTGAACTTTCTCAAGCCTAGAAATATATTTATCGTAACGCGGATTCCATATTTGAGTTGCATATTCTAGTATACTACGGACATAAGTACAGTACAAGATTTTCAAAGTTTTAGCTCTCTTAAAATGTTTAGGTTCCTCATTATAAAACCCAACGATTTGAACGCTCTGGCAGTAACACTTTCAATATGCTCATCAAAGGCAAGTTTACAATCATGTATGACACCGAGGTCTTTAACAGAATTATTATGGACTAGATGCTGGCCCTTTAGAGCATAACGAGATGCTATAAGCTTGCTCTTACGCGAAAAAGTAACTACAGAGCATTTTAAAGGGTTCAAGTCAAGCTTATTCTCAAGGCAATAAGCATCTAAACGCCCCAGGTCAGATTGTAAGTTAGCTACGTCAGAAGAAGACTCTACAGCAGCAAAAATCTTCATATCGTCCGCAAAGCACAACAGTTGACTATAACGGAAACAATCTTCTATATCGTTAACAAAAATTAGGAAAAGGAGGGGCCCCAGAAGGGATCCTTGCGGGACTCCACTTGGTATAGTTACCCAGCTAGAAATGTAGTTACTGACTACAACTGCTTGTGTCCGATTATCGATATAATATATAATGATATATTGCTATACCTACCTATGGCAAATTAAACCCCCGCAGTCCCCTTAAGTATAAAGCTCAAAATACATGGGCGACACCGACACTGCAACTTTACCTATAAAGCCAACCCCTACAGAACACATTATAAAGAAATTCGTGCATGTGTGCTGTAGGCGTGGGCCCTATAGTTACAATTGCAGTGTCAGTGTCACCGTGTCACTCGTGTATTTGGAGCTTAAGTTACGCGACAATTATAATAAAAATTTAGACAATTCTATAACGGAAATTGCCCAACAGAATATCCGCAGTAAAGTGGATTTTAACAGAATTGGCATGAAACAATACTAAAACTTAGGTATTCATAAATTGCGACAATGCCAACATTCAGAACCAGAACATGCAATGGTTCGTGAACGGCATAATTATGCGGTCGGATACCGGTAACTACATAGTTGATTCCAGACTATAAATTCAATTTTTACAGACCACAACTGTATTTACTACTAAACTGAGTCATGTCCCTATTGTTCAGTGATTATTTTTAGCTCTCCTATTTGGGAGAGCAATGAGATTGTAATGTGATTGTAAATGGCGTTAAGTGTCGTAAATTATCTTGCATTGTAATGAGTCGCAATTTTGGTACCTTTGTAAAAGTATATAAGACATCTGGGACAACAAATAGTTCTCGGTTCGAAAGATTTGGTAACTTGAGATGTATCATGGGAAGTTTTCAAGATGCTCTTCTCAGTTATTTTAATAAGCATCTCTGACTAAGTTATTTGTAGTTATTAACATAACTTGAACTGTGTATTTCGCCATTGATCTGCGGAGTTGTATTATTGCTGCAATTAAGTTTTAAAGATTGTATTTCGAATGCTAAAAGCAGTAGTTATTGGTGCAGACGAGGTCAAACGTCTGGGCTCTGAATTGCATATCCACACCAACGGACTGACCAACAAATATTTTAGTTTAAGACCTTTGGATTCAAGAATTTTATTAAAAAAAGCTGATGCGTTAAAAGCAGTATCTACCTTCAGTCAAGGTGTTCAAGTTCGGGTAAATTAAAAATAATTGTCTTTTTGCCACGATTGTGTTGATTGTGATTATAAATTTTAGGTAAGTATATAGTTTTTAAAATTTATTTCGTAGTAAGTATTTACCACACTTTATAGACTTATTATAAACGTGGAGTTAAGTGTTTTTACTACTCCGACCTTACTCTAAGTTTATTAAAAAGGCTCTAATGGAACAAATAGAGGCGGTTTTTAATGTTTTAAATTGTGATTTTTTTAACGAAGTCCCGAGATATGTAACCATAGATGCGCGTTGTTCCAAGAAACCTAACAGAACGTTGACAAAAAATTGTTAGTAATTCGACAGCTCTCACTTTAATGACATAATTATACATTTTGCACTAATAGCTGTTAATAGCTGTACATTGGTTGACTTGATGTCAGCCAATGAAAACGCCAAAGACCTTACATATGCCTTATAATGTACTGGAGTGGGATTAAATGGATGGGAGATTAAAGAATAAGCATTTCGCTCTTGTTTAAAAACTTAAGGTAATTTAGTGTAAATTACCTTAAGTTTTTGTACCCATGAACTATACAAGAAGGCGCATTTTAACTACTTCAGTCACACATATCACATCACTGACGAAAATGAAAGTATGATAAAATTCCAAAAACAAATTAAATACTGGCTTATAATTAAAATTAATCAAAGTAAGTAAGTAACTTGTTTAACAAAACGGAATAGTATATTTTCCAACGCTGAATATTTTTTAAAATAGGTACGTAGGTACGTGTTCTAAAAATATCCAATCCACTATTTCCATTTTTTCTTCTCCAACGTTTCCTAATTGCACAGTTGACTACCTTCGGTTAGAGTCGTTGCAATATTTCCTGAATGCAACAGTTGACTAGTTCGGCATTAAAACCGAGTGTTCCAAGCTAAGTTGAACAAATAATAATATTATTATGGCCGGTTGTATCGGACGTCTAAATTATTCCGGAAAGTAGAATAGTTCAATGTTATAATATCGAGGTTACAGTCAATTCATCATTTAAAGTATTTTAAAGCATTCGTAAAATTTTATTGCTTTTTAATGTTTTCAATGTTTAACTCTTTGATTAATATTAGGTATTAACTGTTGCCGTAGGGCAAAAGTTAAAACTCAGCTCAATTTAACACCTTTTATTATCTACTAGCTGTGCCCGCGACTTCGTCAGCGTTTTTCGAACATCTACCCATTGCTGTGCAAAGGTCTACACTTAAACGAACGACCAGGAAAGTACTGAGCAAAAGAGAATCATGGTAGAGTTTGTTTAAGTGTGATTTTTGCACATCGGTATGTAACTTGTTACATGCTTATTCACATTATTATAAGAAGAAGTGTCGAAAATCTATAAAAGTTGAAACTCGACTTCGAAAAAAAGGATAAAATAATAATAATAAGCTTGTCTACATATGCAGCTTAACTAAATGCAATATTTTTTTTACTTGGGTAATGCCCCTTATGTACCGTCAGGCCACTCTCGGGGCAAATGACCGGTTTGTCCCTACCACAGTTTGTCAACTAAACCCCAACGGCGTCCCTCGCTTCTCAAGTGTAGAGGCCAGTGGGAATTCCTCATGGACTACATCCGTCAACCCCGACAACGGCGGCCTTTCCAAGCCTCATCTCTGCCCGCTCATGGCTCCCAATTCCCCCGCCCCCCCCCCGGGCTTACGGGACATCTGGAGGGTAAAACGTAACGTCTTGCCCGGGACTCGGGACTCGAACGCGGTACCCTCGACTCGGAATCCACACTCTGCCGCAGCTGCCATCGTGCCTCGTAAACTACATGCAATCTGCATCTACCCAGTTAAACGACCCGATTTTTTTCCCTTTTTCGTGCATTTTCGACTGCCACTAAAAATATCAAAATTGTAACCGTAACTTTAATCATTGAGGAGTTGTCTGATGAGAAAATAGTTTCAGGTGGTCCATCAATTCGTACCGAGTTCTTTATAAGCTGATTATATTGATGGAAGTCCAAAAATTACTAATTTACTGCATTGTGGGATGCTATTCTGCTCATCATTCCAAAGGTTCTCATCAGATCTTCACCAACAATTTGTGACACCAATTCGAGACTCTCACTTTCCAAATCTAAAAAGAATATTCATATGCTGGAGTCCGGCGTGAACATATCCCCATACAAACAATATGCGGGTCGAATTGAGATGATCCTCTTTTTAAAAGTCGGTTAAAAACAACCATTATAAATTTCCGTATGTCCGAAAGATCCGAATATATGGAGAGACATAGTTATACGGTATTTTAGGAATTACCAGATATCCGGCTTTTTTAATTACGTGCCGGATATCCGGCTTTTTAATTACCTACCGGATATCCGGTTTATCATGTGTTAATTCAACACAACATACTTCTTCAATACAACATTCAAATTAATTAGGCAAAAGTAGAAATAACACTTTATCCGGATAACCGGATTAAATAGCCGGATAAAAAGTAGCCTATATGTTAATCGGGGTATAAAGCTATCTGCATACCAAATTTGGTTAAAATCGGATAAGCCGTTTCTGAGATTAGCGGGCACAAAGGCACACACAAACAGACAAACAGATAAACAGACAAACAGATAAACAGACAAACAGACAAACAGACAACCAGAAAAACAGAAAAATGGGTTCTACTGCGTTAATAGATACACATACAATTTATATTTTTTTTATATCTTCCAAAAACAGACACCGCTGAGTTACGTTTTTATTATATGTATAGATCAGTCAGTTACATTCATCATCTTCACAGCTTATTATAATATTGAATTATTGTAATTTTTGTTACGATCTCAATCCAGTCTGATTCGAGGGAACAAAGTCTATTAATGTTTACGGTAATCTTTAATTAAACGTTGGTTTACCACTAATTTAATACACAAGTTTACAGCTTTTTTTATTACTTTTAGGCCCTGCGCAGACGGCACACTTTGTGCGATCGAGTCTGCGGCGCACAAAAAGTCTGCGAAAAAGGCACAAAAAGGCAAAAGACTTTTTGCGCGTCGTGTGCGTTACTGCATATAATTGCATAGGTTCTATTTTCACTAAAAAGTGCGTCACGGATAGTCTGTCGTCTGCGCAGGGCCTTATGCTTAGATTAATGTAAAACCTACCTTCTCGTAGATTAATATAATTAGATTTCCTCGTCGTAAAAAAACAGTTTTAATACGTATGTAGGTACGTCCATCACAAACTATGCCGGCTATGCTAAGTTAAATTAACATCAATATAATTGTTGCGAAAGATAGATAGATGTGTACAACATAAGACAAGAAAACAAGACACAAAAACATAGAGTAATTAAAATGTGAGTTGCACAAATGGGGGGGGGGGTGAAAATTCTGAACGTTCGTTTCGGAACCGATTCCCGGCATTGCCACAGTGGCGGTTTTTGCTGAGTAAACGAATCCCGGTACAATCACTGGCGAGTGGATAAAGTATACTAGGTACTTACATAGAATGAAATTGTTCATTTTGACGTTCCACTAATTTTGGTTTGCTAGATTTTGACGAAAAAAGTGCCGAATGGCTTTTATAATACCGGCTTGTATTTTGCCCAGAAAATAAGTATTTGTATACAACGGGGCAATGCAGCCAGTATTCTGGGCACTTTTCCCTCCACCAAAAGTTTAGCTGATTTAGATTTATTTTAGTTTTTAGTTAGTTTTATTTTAATCAGTTTTAGTTTTAATTTAGTTTTTAATTTTAACTATGTTTTATAAGTGTTCGATATTATTCGGATTAGGATTTTACTTTTCTAAGGTCCCCACCACAAGGTTTTCCAAAATATTCATTCGAAATGAAATAAAACGGAGAATCATTTTTTTTCATTTTTACAGCGTACTGTCTCGTGAGAAGTTTTTATTTATGACGATACGAAGTGGCGCCAAGTCAGCTAGTAATTCATAAGTTACGTTAGTACTTAAGTCATTAAAAGGCTAGGTAGGTCAAGTTCTTGATACCAGACTCTATTAAGGTCATTATCGCTACTTACCATTTAAGGTTACAATATATATAACAGACGTTTTTATACACGTTAATTTAAATGAAAAAGTTGTTTTAATTGAATAAATATGGACAAAGCATGTCGACAAAAGCCGATCCTATTATTATTTTACAAATCCCAGTGAAATTTAAAAATAGACCTTTTTTTGCAAAACGGCACAAACTGAATAATTTAATTTCACTGAGAAAAATAATTTGCAACATTAACATGATCGTTTTCAAACGTTTTAAAAACTAGGAGTAGGGAAGAAGCCCCAAATCAAATTGTATAAGTATTAACTACCCCAACCTTATTTTATTTTAGGTATTAGACTACGAATATACCTACTTAATTGTTTTGACTAAATATATGTCCTATACAAACGAATGGGCAATGACAACCATATATACCTATTGCGTGCTTTTACGTAATAAAATTATACTTGTCTTACGTAAATGAGTACCTTTGTGTCAGTCGTTTTGGTGCGCGTAGCTACATAAGTATGTAATTGTAGATACATGCCTATAGGTAAGTATTTGTATCTACAACTTGGTCTCTTATATCATCCATCATAAATAAGCTTTAAATCAAAATTTATTTATTTCGCATTACAGAGTTATAGCACAGTTTACTAGGTCTGCGCATCAGTGCTTGTTAGTTATAGACAGCATCGAGGCACACCAACTATTGATTAAACTAAAGATTGTATGAATTCCACGAGGTTAAACTATCCTATATCCTAGTCTTTTAGTTGTTCAACGGGAGCATATTCGTGGCTACACAGCGATCGTCCGTCCAGAAGCTAAAAATATGACTAATAATAAATAATACCAGGCCATTTGAATCAAGAACTCAGTAATTTATACTTGGCCTAGCTACATCTATCGGTATCCACTATCCACCGAATGCGGTCGCGTATCGTATTCGGTACAGGATATGCGATACATCATTTAGTGTGAGAAGTTATGTAAGTTACGATACGACACTTCTTCATATTAGAATACATTAGACATTTGGACTAATACCACAGAATACGTAAAAGTTAATATACCTAAAAATAATAAAATACGGGGCGCAGGCGCACTGCACCCCTCGCTTGTAATTAGTTGTAATACATGATACCCACTGACCGCCATAATACACGCTAGACAGGAGATCGCGCACTGAATTTTGTGGCTATTTGATTTGCGCTATGTTGCGCTGTTATCTATTGAAAGTGATGGTGCATGACGACCGATGACGATGATGATTGATGTGTGATGACCGTCCACGGAACGAATACTTTCAATAGCAAATAGCGCAACATGGCGCAGATCAATTAAGCACAAAGATCAAATGTCATTTTGTATGGTATAGCAATTCCAACGTAACTTGTAAGTATATATAGAGTTTAGTGATGGATGATACCGGATAGATGTGGCCAACAGATAATAATGTTTCCTCTTGTCCAATAGACATCTACTTTTTAATAATTTATAGAGAAGCGCAAAAGAAGCTTTTAGAACCACCTTGTAAGTATGAGAGACGGCAACAACGAACGCTTCAACTTTGGTCTTAGAAGACGCATACAGCGACACTCGACAGATACGTAATCTCTTTAGCATCATTTGGCTTCGACTGCCTGCAAATATCTCTACATGTGTATACGTCAGAACCCATTTTATAACTTTATTCACTTCTACTTATATCCAGCACTTTGGATCCCTTGACGCGACTAGCCCTTTGAATCCATATTTCAGGAAAATACTCAAAGGTCTTTGAGCAACTCTAAGCCTATTTATAAGGCCTATAGTGAAGCACCACGTTTCGGATCCGTATGTCATCACTAGCAACACACACTGATTGAAGACTTTCGTCTTAAGACACTGAGGTATGGAGAGAGCTATGCTCGGGGTTTCTCTACGGGATCGAATCAGAAATGAGGAGATACGTAGAAGAACGAGGGTCACCGACATAGCCAAACGGATTAGCTCTTTGAAGTGGCAGTGGGCAGGACATATAGCACGGAGAGCAGATGGTCGTTGGGGCCGAAAAGTTCTCGAATGGAGACCGCGGAGCGAAAGCGCAACGTTGGACGTCCACCAACGAGATGGACGGACGACTTGGTTAAGGCCGCGGGTTCACGGTGGATGCAGGCCGCTTATGACCGAGGCATCTGGAAATCTATGAGGGAGGCTTATGTCTAGCAGTGGACTTCTTACAGCTGAAATGATGATGATGACTCAAAGGTCCAGCCAGACGATACGAAGACCCGCGTCAAAATATCACAAGACCGGTTTAGTATTATGTAAATTACTCTCAGACTCAGTTCAGTCAGACTTTCTTTTGTTAGCCGTACCAATTAGCGTTCAATTTTATTTTTAGCGGTTGCCAGTTACCTATAGACGAGTATATATATTTGAAACAGATGCATGACGATATTATAATGAAACTTGAATAGATTTTTATCTCAAAACTATTTTCAAAGATATTCTAACCTCATTAAAATTACCTTCAAAATCTTTTATTTAGTAATAACTATTAACAGCTATTTTAATGGTAACTTGTCCTCATTAAAAGCTTTTATTTACCTACTTTAATTACTCTATGTCATACTGACGATTAAAATTTTGAACGTCTATGATTCAGCACAATATGTAGGCAAAAGCTATTAACGATTAAATCCGTATGTTCTACTAATAAGGTGCTTTTTCGACAAGAAACTGCTGGGTGTGCGCATCAACAGCTCAAATACATAACATTAATGTAGTAAAATTTGTGTCACGCGTAACTTGGTCAAGTTATTTGATACTATTATATCTACCGGCATGTACAATAAAGCACCAAAGGTGTATAATCTATGTACATAAGAATATCAATAATGATATTTGAATAGGCCTTACATCTTGTTTGAAATAAAAAAAGGCATTTTTGTAACTCTACGGTGGATATGAATATTTTACCGGCTGTTTATCTAACTACGTCACATCTCTCAAAAAATGATTGTTAAAATATGCGCGTAAACTAATTCGTGAGGTTTGAAAGTAAAATTAAGCAAACAAGAGGTACCTACCTATGTAGGTAAACAAAGTAAGTTTTCGTATTAGTGAAGTATGACTTTCACTTGAATTCATCTCGATTGTCGGTTGACCTCCAGAGCTCGGTAACGTGACTATAAAATGTTCGATATCCATCGCTGTATCACAATCGTACGAATAAAACGTAATTGGTACATACGAGGCAGTGTTTAGAAAACGGAACAGGAATGTTTAATCGTGTGATATAAGTTGGATTTAAGTGTGGGTATGTGTAAGAAGTGAAAGCGCGGAACGCATGAGCTCACGATGTTACGCTGCACTTTGACATGATATCGATAAATCGTGAACTGTATTTATGGGTACCTATTCATTTGGGTTTAACAATTAACCTAGTTTTATTAATCGTATGTCATCTAACTGTTGATTATTCTGCAGCACTAAGTTGAGAGAGTATAACTCATTATCAAAAATAGATAAGGTAGACTGGAGAGCTGTTAGGCCGTATTAAGATGCCATAGTCAACGGCTTTTGTTCGATTAGCGCCACCCAGGGGACATGTGCAGGTGGTTCCTGCGGACGTAAACAACATCATCCCCCATTACCTATTTTCCTTGCAGCATGACTGTATTTATATATATTTAATACATTCAAACATTTTCTAGGTTTAGGAGTTAGCCACGTCTAGGTAAGTAGTAAGATACGTCTTGTGTACACGACTTATTATACCAATGTAGTAAACTATCTTGATTTTGTAACATAAACCTCATAACTGGTAACATATTTACAATGTAAAGACGTAAATGCCCATGTAATATAAAACAAGCAGAAGAACCGTGTGTCTGTCCGGCTTTCTGTCTGTCTTTTTGTAACCAGATACAACGCCGATTTTCGCAGGAACTGATGGACCTAGCAAGTTGCTATTCATACCAGATACTCTATTAGACGTATAAAAATCAATTCAGCACAATCCAAGAAATGGGTAAATTTAGATTATCGTGAAAATTTGAAGGTGGCTAAATAGCACTTTCCGTATAGCCCTCCTATTGCTGGACAGCTGGTCAGTCAGAGAAGCTCATTGGCCTATCTGTACCCTCCGATCATAAACGGTCGTGCCGGTTAAGCAACGCTTGGCGCGGTCATTACTTGACTGGGTGACTGGTAATTTGTGTGGCAAAAAATCATTTTCTCGAGCTCCTCCGTGCTTCGGAAGGCACGTTATGCAGTTGGTCCCGGTTGTTATCTTAGATAGCAGTCGTTAAATCAAGTTAGAGGCCTTAGGGCGACCCGAAAACTCTTACACCAGGTGAGCCACACCACTACGCGAGAAGAAGAAGAAGCTGGTCAGCAAATACAGACGCAACAGCCGAAGGTTCCGTACCCATATAAAACAGTCAACCGCGAGTCCGACTCGCAGTTGACTGTTTTATTTTTCATCTAATGCACTAACATTGCATTACAACGTAGATAGGTACTATTAAATGATGTACTTGAATATAATGATATCAGAACCATCCTCAACAGTTGCAAACCCCAGCAGAGCATGTAATTTCTACAAATATTTTTTAACTATCTAGGTACTTTGTAAATACTTGTAAAAGATGTTGACGATAAATAAGTGATTGCCGCAATGATATTTCCGGTTTCAGGGTACTTTATGTTATTTTACAGATTGTATACTTGGATAATATTTTATTGTGTATAATAATAGTAATAACCTATGTCTGTAGGTACCTACCTATAAATTGAAAAACATACACGACTCGTACTTTTTAATCGCTAAAAAAACTTTGCGCAATAATCTCCCTTGATGCGAGACCTACGCTAACTATTATACCTCTGGGTATTTTTAATATAATAAAATAATTAAATTCATTTATTCAGACCATTGGTTAGTAATTTAAATTTAAAAGATCCATTGGCTAGTAATTTAAATAAAATCTTATTTACTTATTAGTGTTAGTAACAAAACAAATACCCAGTTAAACCCTACAAATCGCTAAGAATTTCCTGCCTGTTTTAGTGACATGCGTGTATGTTTACGCGTGCGGGATTTCCATACCAATTCCCCCGCATGCGTGAAGAATGTGTATCAAATTCCCCCGCATACGGTGAGAATTTGTATCAAAATCCTCCGTATGCGTGAAGAACTTGTATCAAAATCCTCCGCATGCGTGAAGAATTTGTATCGAAACCCCGGTGCGTGAGCAAACACGCTACTAAAAACGTCCTCACTCTTGATTTGGTCACTAACTAGCGAAGACAGAAAGACGGTGATGGGACAAGGTTGATTTGGACACTAGTTAGAGCGAAGATAGAAAGACAGTGATGGGACAAGTGGGAGACCATTCTTCCAAAGCAACTACTCTCGTTATTACGATGCAGTCTACTTGGCGTTACCGATACCACATACACCGGGTAGACAAGCAGACACGCGACTGAAGCATATAAAATTTTCAATTTTAAGAAACCCCAAGAGCGGTTTTAGTTTCGTGCAGAAGATTTGTTCACGCAACTTGCAATTGCCTTGGCCTGTCCCTGTGCGTGAGCAAATCGGCATGACAATATAAACGCCCGACCCGGACCCGCCTATCCTGTGCGTAATGCTATGACTACATTGAATCGCAAAGACTCGTGTTGCGTTGGCGCGACAAAAACTTCGTGTTCGATCTACGACGAAGTTCTTGGCCACATCTTCGCTACGTCGCGATAATCTAGAACATCGCGATAGGATGAATTCTTTGACACACGTGTTGCGACAACGCGAATCTTCGCGTTTTGTCACATTTTTGCTGACGTTGATTATCATATCACTCACAAGAGCAAGACAAAACATTAAACGATGCAAACGATCGTTTGTGAATACGGCTGTTAAACTCTTTTAGTGTGGGTAGAACACTAGAACACAATCCTGATTTCAAAACCAATCAATTAATACATATGTAAGTAGCTATTGTTTAAAATTGTATGAGCTCTACAATTCAGCTGAATCACATGTTTTTACCAAAGTATTGTCTTTTTTATTTGGTGACTGTGTAAGCCACAGAGTTGCTCAAGCGGAAATATTGATTCCGGCTTACCTAGTTCGGTAAGTATGTGTTTGACACCGATAACAAAATATTTAAATTAAGTAACGAGGAAATTCGATTGCTTGAACGTAGTTTACACTTCATACTTTAAGGATTTTTTTTTATTTTATAATAATAAGCAGTTGGTCCATAAGCGGAGCCACACCATTATACGAAAAGAAGAAGAAGTTATTTTATTCTGAAGCTAGCTGAGCTCTGCGATTTTCTAAATTCCATGAGAATATAGGGTTCAAAAGTAACCTATGTCTTTATCCAATACCATCTATCAAAATTTATTAAAATCGGTTTAGCGGTTTAGGCGTGAAAACATAACAGACAGACAGCCAGATATACAGACAGAGAGAGTTACTTTTTAAAATAGGAGGGAGAAGGGAGTATTATTTGCTGAGGCAACGAGCCGCGCTGCAAAAGATTTCAACGCGCGCTCGCTGAAAACGTGGAAGTTCGTTCTAAGTCTAGCTAGGTACATGTGAATTTAATATTATCGTTATTTTCACCAAACTCATAAACATCTGTAGACATTTAATTAAGGGAATCTGATTTTTATGTTCTTTTATTTTATCTAGCACCAGCACAGCACCATCTAGCCCCGTGGTAAGCTACTATAAGCTTTTGTTACGGTGACACGGTACTAGACAACGGATTTTACTTTTGTTTAATAATTACAATTATTCTTGTGTAAATACATAAACATATTATAGATAGAGATGCACCCAGACCAGAAACAAATATTTATTTTTAAGCATAAACACGTGCACCCGGCGTATTAATGCTCAAAATATCCACATTTTAACAAGATCTATATTTTCAAGTCTAAACCTCACTTAATAATTAAAAATTAAATGCACGAGTGTTAGATAAGGATGGAAGATTCTTTGGTGTCCCAAATGTTTGGGTTTTTTCCCAAAATACTAAGGATACGATTACTTCATGAGTCAATTAAAGTTATGACATTTTATATTCGAAAGACGTCGTCTGGTAGAAAGTGTTGTTAAACAGAACCGAAAGCTGTTTCGTAATATTATTATTAAACTCGTAATCCAAATGTTGAATTTATGGTTCATATTCTCTGCATTTTAATAAACTGTCAGTTAAACATCCTTTGTGAAATATCCAAACAGGATATAACTTCTTTAGCAAGTATTAAGTTATTATATTTTCGTAAGATGTTGAAAATTTTAATTACTAATGTTGTCTGTCTGTGATTTCAGAAACAACGTTTAATATACCTACCTTAATAAAACTTTAAATTATTACCGGTATTTTTGTTTAACATTAATATAATAAATAATTATAACTCATTCATGACTCGGGTTTGAAAGGTTTACTTTCTCTCCTAGTTTTCAGAAGTGCAAAGAAGCATTTTGAAATTTAAATAGGTACCTAGGTACTATTAGACAGTCACACGCGCCGTATATCTATAATGCAAGATTAGCTTTATGATAATTTTATATTTTCCCGGGTTCTCGCATGATTTTTACTTTTTGATTGTCTTACCTCGACGTGTACTCTCGCGACCAAGACATGGTAACATGATAACATGGTTGAAACGTCGAGGTAAGAGAATTGAAAATCACGCCATTAAGACCCGGGAAAATATAAAATGATGAGTTCCAATCGTGTTAATTTAAAAAAAAAATAAGCTTTATGATATTTAATTTAAGCTAGCACACCATTATGTTTGGATAATGCGGGCCACTTATCCAGCCGTCGTTTATATAGGCTAGGGTACAACCGTTACCTTGAAGCACAGACAAGACTTTCTTAAATCCGTATACCCACTGATTGTTAACAAAATCACGTGCACACACAGCACACAGTTTCGACACTTGGCATTCGGTGAATGGTACCATTGTTGTATACATGCTCACCTACTGCATGTATGTATGTTGCGGCGCATTCGACTGTGAAATATGTAACCCGTTTTTTTTCGGATAGCACAAAGCATGTCAATGCTTCTGGAAGTGTGAATTTCAAGCAAGAACGACTTGCGAAAACAGTGTGCGAATTGATTGTGTGAGGAAATTGGTATTACAAATGGAATTCCAATAAATAAAAACTTATATGTGTATTGTATATGATTACGGCGCGTATATGGGAAATTCGGTAAATTGTTTTTATTTTTTAAGGGCCAATTATTTCCTTCTCTTCTGAATTCAAGCTCATTTAAAAAAAAATAGACAGGTAGGTAGCATAATGATCGCCTTTTGATCATTATCTTTACAATTACAATTAACTCATGTAGCACAACCTAATAGCTAGAAGATATATGTCCTACTTTTTCAGTTGCACAACTAGTAATAAGAATGTGGGACATTAATTTTATCATTGGTTGTATTTGGTCATGCATCGATACTCATTATCTCGTTTGATGGTAAAGAAAATCTTTATAAATTAACTGAATTCTACAGAATCGTGTGTCATTGTTGAAAATGGCCTCGTGCACGCAAATGGCAGACATTATTTACGCTGGAACCGGTTTGTTAATTTTACTCAAGTGTATATTATGCTGCTATAACATGCCTTTTTCATCTAATCTAGATAACTCATATACAGATACAGGCGCAAGCCACTTTTATCCATGCTATTTATAACGCTCGCGCTGTTGGTGGATTGACCCGTTCTTTCCTCTGGACATGGCTGACTTGGTTGGGAGGGTAAATCCCTTTCTTAGTGGAACATTCATTACACGCCACAAAGAACACACTCTCCAAATTTCATGTCTCCAGGACCAGCGGTTTGGACTCTGCGTTGATATAAGATCAGTCAGGACTTTTAATTTTTTATATATAGATAGATCTAGATTATCCTGCTACCTACTCACTATAATATTGAAACTTTTGATATCGAAATAATGACTGTCATCGTCACATCAAGGTGCGTTATGAATTCCTCTTTCTTTCGTAGGGTGTTTGATTGGTTGAGATCCATTTTTTATGCAATACAGCTTCTATTCTATATCCACATGTTTAACTCTGAACTCTATAGGTTATTTTAATAAAAAGGTATTTTTAAGATATTAGGGTAGGACTTGAATTTTATTAATTTACAGAGAAAGTAGTCCCCCAACAACAGACAAGTCACGAATGCACTAATGTTATGCAAAAACTTAGAGTACATTCAATTGCCGTTATGTAGTTGAATTGGTAAGTATCTAAGTAGATATTTTAAACATCTATCATACCTACACAAACACGTAGCTAGTTATGATCACGCTAACACCTTAAAATCAAATACAGAACAACCTCTCTAAGACTCGTCACCAGAAAAGGAAGTTCTTTTTACTTTCAGAAAAGAATATTCGAAGACGCTATCTCCAGGGTTCCCAACTTAGCACTTTCGGTGCTAGATTTGGCACTATTTTCACAATTCTAGCACTGTAATTTAACATTCAGCACCTAGCACTTAATTTAGCACTATACAGCCATCATTCTGATTTTTTTCTGGTCACTGTAGAAGCGAACTGCGAATGTTTTTAGTTGTGAATTTATCAATTTAGTGTTTCGTGAACTATAAAACCTACTAAAATGGACATTCCAAAAAAAAAAAAAAAAGTGAGCTAAGTTCAAAATTACAGAAAAGAGTGGGAGAACGATCCAAAATACAAAAAGTAGCTTAGACCTGTGCTTGGAGATAGTTTGAAAGCAATGTGTGTATTTTGCTAAACAGAATTTAATGCGAGAATATTTGAAATTTAGCGCATTCGGAATCAAAAAACACATAGAAAAAAATTATGTCTAAAAAATAGCACTATCTTTTATTTTTTTTATCAATCTAGCACTATTTTTAATTTTTTTTTATCAATCTAGCACTATTTGAGATGTCATTTAGCACCTATCTAAGATAATGAGTTGGCATCCCTGGCTATCTCACATTATGATGGAATGTGTTCGGAATAAGGATCACCGATTTGCTATGTTATCTAGATTTAGTTCTAACATATGTGTCTGGTCGGAGGTGTGGTGGGCGCTTTGGTTTGCCCTCTGTCAGAGTAAGTTTTGGCGCTTTACCAGCTTGTTTTTTTTTGGGGTTGCGTAGACGCTGAGTTTCGGTGATGGCCTAACAGAGCGGCATTACCGTTTAGTTGGTAAAGCTCTTTAATAAATAGATACAAAAAGGATATTATAGAATGCTTTTCTCGGATTTGGATCGAACGAAGTGCATAATCGCCCACATAGTGCAATACTTATTGATCGGGCTCGGCCGGACCGGCTTTGCCTTATTGTAGCTAAAAAGTTCTACGCTCGGTAGACATTTCCGGTTTCATAAGTACTAGTTCTTGTCTACTGGCGCAATATCTTTTTACCTTCCTTTTACGTTCCTAAGTAAAATGTCTAGGTAGGTACAGTTCTCTACTTAGGTAAGTTGTCTTGTCATCGAGTCGAATTTAGACCAAGTTTCTGACAGACATTTATTAAACGAAAGCTCGCACCGCTCTACGTTAATAAATACCGAAACAAAATAAACATTAGGTAGGTACGTTTAATTTGCTATTTCGAAATCCATTATATGGTAAAAGTGGTTTGCAGAAACTGAAATTGTATTTAATCGATTTGTGTCGTGAGACATTGATTGTTCTCAGACAATAGTCTCGAAAGTGGACGATTCGGATGGAAGTTGATAGAATCAATTTCTCTGTTGCTTACAATACACAAACTTCCTTCTAGAAAGCTTTTTTCGTGCTTGTGGAGATTGAATTGCTGTACTTGCCGTTGTTGAACATTGTTGAACAACATGTCCTTTAGTTCAACCTACTAGATAAACGAACTTTCCATTCTATTATTGTTTTTTTACCTATATACATTTTTGCTTTTTAAAGGAATTATCTATTGTAAGTTTCGTGAGGTTTTTAACCTTAATAACAAGTATTATTAATATTTCGTCCTTTAATAGATTTAAAAAATATAAAAAATCATAATTTGATAAAGTTACATATTAAAATTAACCTTTCAGCATCTTTGATAGTCGTGTCTGTCGCGGTTTTGTCTCATACTCCTGAGTAGATAGTTCTTATATTTGTAACAGCTGTTGATGTATTCTTAAAACAGATCAATCCTTGAAGTTTGTTTGCGAAATGAGCAATAAATTAATTTCCTTCGCCACATCCATACGTTTTACTCAAACAAACGTCGCCGGACTGCGGACACTTAGAGTTAGAGCTCTACCATGTAACGGAAAGACAAGCTTGGCAGTATCTCGTCAAACAACCAAGAAAATAAGGGTGACCTCTTTGCCTCCTAAGCCCGCTTTGACCTGACCTATCATGCGTGACGCTACTGTCACTTGAAGAAGACGGGCTACAAAAATACATAGCTAGGTACTTACTCAGTTAAGAACATTTGGCACAACGGCATCCATGTAATGTTTAATTATTTTTGAAATATAGAACCATACTACTGATCGTTCTTCACGATTGTGGTACCCAATACCCATCCATAAAATACGACATTTATCGGTAGTTTACATACTTTAAAAAATAATTGCGAACTTTTGCAGTGCTATGTGAACAAATGAATTTAAAAAGATTCCAGTTACTTAACCTTTTGTCCTTACGGACATTATTAACGATGCTTGCGGTTTACGTCAATTGGTGAAGTGGTTAGTTAACCACAGCACATTGTTTTGTGGTCACTGGGGAATTATTATTTATAGGTAGGTATACTTACTATGTTATAATACCTACTGGAATCTTTATTTCCGCCCGAGGTTGGTTTTACCCAGGAAGTGAATGTAAACTTCAAATAATATAGGAAGGTTTATTTATAAATCACTCACTCCGCTGAAATCTAGCAACAATCTAGCGAATAAATTGCAATATGCAAACTAATTCAAAGTAAGATAACAGAACGTAACTATGTAATTAGCAGATGTAACTTGTAATATGTGTTTATCCTAATTGCAGCATTGTGTGTTAAATATGAGTTAATAATTGTTATAACTCGGTTCTTAAGTTTTAACGGTGGTGGAAAGTGAAGATCTTACTACAATAATAGTGAAAGAATTTCAGCGATTTTCTAAGAAAGCTTTTGTGTGGGAAAGTTTTATTTTTCGAGTGTTAGGTCATCTTATGTACCGATAACAATTCATAGGTACTTTTTATATTTTAAAACAACGTATACATATTCTAGCTCTGTTTTTGTAAAAGTATACTCTTAAAAATGCACTGCGACCGCCGCCGCAGCGGAATAGGCGTTACCGTTTATTCCTATAATTTTCCATTATCTATGGGTAACTAACGAGCGATACTAAACGGCTACTAATCCCTTTAGTAGGTAGCGTTGTCTACTAGTTCTAGTAGTAGAAAACGTGGTGATTTCACAGGGTAATATTTAAATAATCAAAAATATACTGCTTAATGTATTTGTGCTTCTAGGTGAGGTATCCAAAAGACAAGCTGTCCCTTTGAATGGCAATTAACATCCGCTAATAACTCAAATGTGTAATTTAAATTAAAAACTCGTATACAATCGATAAATGCAACGTACCTTACAGTTACTCGAACAGCACCGGCTTACAGAACTTGTTGTTTAAAAACTATTCACTTGCTCAGGTGACAGGTAAAACCAACTTTCTATAAAACACTCTAGCACAATATTCCTTTGGATTAGCAGGTACCGGCGCAGATCAATTTACATCGAATTACTATGTTTTAATTAAGTATTTCACGGTTGTTTTATTATTTGCTTTTCATACGTTTAGCGTGTGTGAACGCGGCAGAGACGCGCGCGATTCGACCAGCGTCGCAACGAGCACTGCGCGTGAGCACTCAAGAGAAACTCAGAGAAAAGTGGCTTCCCCAGCAGCTGTTACATCAATGTTGATATTGTTTGTGAGTTTGAGGAGACAGTTTTTGCTAACCGACAAATGAGAAATATTAAAGTTGATCCATCACTTCCGCTTCAAGTTGATTGCATTCGTTATCTAAGTACCTACCTATCTATTTACTTCACAGTTCACCTTTAGTTTTTGCTCCTAATATGTATTTAACGACTAGGTGCTAAGGCGGTAGCTGACAACAATGGATGTGAAAACATTTTTTGAAGTGTCTTCAAGGTGACAATGAGATGTCACTTTCAGTTTTTTATTACCGACTTACAAATTGGCTTAAACAGGTTGGCGCTTTCGTACCTATTGTTATCGTGGTCTGCACTGTAGCCTTTCTTCTATTTGATTTTCAGAAAGAAAACCACCTTAAGCCGTTCTGGGAACAGTAGACCTCGCGGGCATATTATTGGAAGGACCATAATATATTGGAGTGCGGAGATATCAAGTATTTATCAAGATATCTCTTTTTGGGAGAAATACCTCAAAGATTTTCTACGACAATAAAATCCTATAGGCTGATAGAACCTGTTTACCAAGTTTCATCAAAATCGGTGATAAACTAGGACTTGTAGAGGAGTAGGTAACATGCAGTATACATACTGATAAAAGCAAAATTTTGCCGGACTTGAAGCAAAGACGCTCGCTCGCAAGTAAGGCAGTAAGGTACGAAGTTCCTAAGCTACATGACTAAACATCAGAAGTGGGATATTCATTATGACTATGACTTAATTATGATTTTAATCACAATGCTTCCAACTATTAAAAGCATTGCATTATAATCCAATATCATTTCAAAGTGATCAACTATTACTTGCATGTCTGTTGGCGTAATAAGGTCATCTTCCAATTACAGGTTGGAGGTCGAGCTAAAATATTTCCTGTTTAATACAGGTTTGGAACCGCTGGAGACACCTACAATCATTAACTAGTGGAATGTTCGGCTAGAACATATCCTGTGTGTTTATTACCTGCGACTAGTTTACTAGTTTCTTAGATTGTCGCGATGTTTAGGTACTCATACATACTATAGGTATCCTAAATACTAATATTTTAAAAGTGAAAGTTTGTTACGCAATAGCCGCTTAACCGATTGCGATGAATCTCGGTAGAGATAAGATAATTATAATTTATTTGATCAAGAATTTCATATACAAAGGGATTCTGCCTACAGGCGTCTAAATAGATAAAGTAAATATAAGTATAAACTACGGACGAATAAATGTATATAAAATCAACAATTTTACATTAGGTATGTAGGGCTTCAAATGCAAATGAAGCTTCAACAGGTATAGGTAAGTAAATAGCTATATAGACCTGGAAAAACGCAATTGCTACATGTACATAATATTTCTACGAGATCATGACTTGTGTCTATCTATCTATGGGAACTGATAAGCGAATAAGATAAAAAACCAGTGTAGTGTCATACAGAAAGTAGTTTTGCGCTTTTCATTGTTCATGACTACAAAAACTAAATTATCAGAGTTTGAAGCAAGAGCGAAATCTATTTATGTCAATTTAAGTAAGAGAGAAAAGACAGCTGATGAATTAATGAAAAGATTTCGTCACCGTTTTGTTAGAACAAGGCGCTTCTATAATTATTAATTACATTTCTCAAAAATAAACTTGACTTTCGCAATCGAACCGCTAAATCAACAAAATATAAAACATAAACCAATAGACATAATTTTTTAAAATTGTTTTTAGAGTTCCGTAACTCAAAAAGACAATATCATTCGCTTATCTGCCTTGGTCACACACAACCGATCTCAGGAACGGGTAGACTTAGCGAGTTGGAAGTATCCCAAGATACTATATGGTCCTCTACCTCATCCGAGCAATGTTCAAGTTTGCATCGCTCTCGGGACTCGGGGGCCAGGAGGGTTACTGCGGTTAGTTTCGATACGACATCGATACGATAATACGATGATTCTACTGTTACATTCTGATAGTAGGGTGACAGTAGAACCATCGTATTATCGTATCGTTGTCGTCTCGAAACGAACCGAAGTAACCCTCCTGGGGTCACAGAGGCCCTACTTTATTTCATCATTTAGGAATTATCGGTCGATCCGACCGGTAATTTTCTTTAGCTTTCTTTCTTCAGCTTCAGCTTTCAGTTTCAAACAAATTTAAAATTTCGAACGTCAGGTTGGTAAGTGTGACCGTCTACTGCAAATAAGATTTGCCAAGGATCTTTAATTTAATTACCGAATGTATAAGCGTACCTACGGAACCCTGGGAGCGCAATTTTGACTCGCACTTGACTGGTTTTTTGCTCATCTCTCTGCATTAGGTAGGTATAGAACAAGTCCATCAAAAATGTTTTTTATCTTATTTATTAAGATTTTTTGAATAGAGAGTTTAATAAACAGGCTCATATATAAGTGAATTATAATCAGTTTTCACTGTTAATGCTCCAGATCATCCTATCCTACTAATATGGAATAGGTGAAAGTGCGTATTTATGGTGCGTGTGTTTGTTGTACCTTTACGTAAAAATTGCTGAACCAATTGCGATAAAACTCGGTATGTAGATTAGAAAATCTGAAATAACACTTAGGCTACTTTCTATGTCACGATATTTCCGCGGGATCACGCGGGTGAATCAGGGCGCTGCTAGTAATACCACAGAAGGGTTAAATAAATATAGTATAAATAAAGTAACTACATAATGAATGAAATAAAAATAATAGATAGGTATATCTAACTCTACTAACGCGAATTTTGAACCTACCTAGATTTCCTATTGATGACGATGATGATGAATAATAGGTTAATGTCATAGCTCTGTGGTAAATGTTAATCAATGATGGATCAAATGTGTGCATGAGCGATGTTCCCGATTGCTTCCCTGACGGAAGCAATCGGGAACATTGCATCGGCGCATGGGACCCCGGACGACCAAAACCTATTTATATATAACCTATTTATCCCCGACTATATGGCCACTTTGGGCATGCAGATAGGGGTCTGCTGTACTGTCAGGCCACTTCGAAGAACAAATAGATTGGGAAATATTTTTACGGCCTGCCCGACACCAACCCTCCTAGGGACTAAGCAGTTTATACGCCTCTGCGTGGAAGGGGAGAGCTTAAGGTTTGCTAGTCTCTCTCAGAGCCCTTAGACGCCTTTGACGACACCCACAAGTAGAGACCCCATCTCGTTCACGTAGGTAGTACAATAATATTTGTACTACTATAGGTACGTAAAATGTTTACTTTACAAGTGTATTGGTAACAGCAACTGTTAAAACATTCTGCATCGACAAACTCCTTACGAAACCAATAGTTTGTATCAGTAATACATAATTGCATTTGAAACGGTTTTGCAACTAGATAACCACTTTACTTTGTAGGTTCTGAAAGAAATTGGATTTACAGCACATACCTTATTAATCTTATTATACATTATTACATGAATACAATTACCTATGTAGGTAAGGCAAATTAGTAGTGAATGGCCGACTAGTCAGCAAATTATGCCGACTAGCCGTCAACTAACAATTATGCAATGAAACCGATATTTATTCTACAGTTAGAAAGATGGGTAGTCAGAAAATCATAAACCAACACGTCACAACCGAAATATCGAAAATAGTGGCGCACTGTGAATCCCATAGATTTAACATTACTATGGGACTTACGGCCGGGCGGCCCTCGGCTCAATGTAAATTCTGCAAACGTAAGTAGGTATCATTATTAGCCTGCGTATGAATTTCGTCCAGAAAACCACACGGCAGCAGTGGCCGTATTCCACATTACATTACAGGTGAATGCTGGCGGAAAGAGCCTGAGGCAAGGGCACTGAGAACACTACGCTATGCTATAAAACACTAGTTTAAAATTAGTAATTTACTAACGAATTCATCTATTTACGTATAGGTACTAACTAGCGCGCCCTGTGGTTACACTCGCGTAAGGCCCGATCCGGCGGGAATACCAGGATCAAAAGTAGGTATATCCTTCTTCAAGGTTCATTGAAAATAAATAACACATAGGCTTAAACGTAGCCTATGTGTTGTTTCAGGTTTCCAGCTATCTGCATACCGAGTTTCATCGCAATAGATTCAGCAGTTTTTGCGTGAAGGACCTACTAACAAAAACACTCACAAACTTTCACCTTTACGATAGCTATCATTTCGTCATTGGAAACAAAGCTATCCCATTTTTTGGTAGTAACGCGGAAACCGTCCAATAAGTTGACACAGATTTGTTAGATTAATTATTTCTGAATCCGAAAGTAAAATTTATTCTGATACAAGCACCATGCACCGGAAAATATCTCTTCCTTATTATTGTGTTAGGGAAATGGTGATTGATCAATCTCATTGCATATTAAAATCTTTTTGGTTTCATAATTAAAGTACAATCTAAAATAGTAAGCAGGTAAGTATATTTTGTTTTGTATTTTGTAGATATCTACTATTATGTAAGTTACCAAATGTAATAATAATGCTCGGTTTTAGGTTTTTAACGACCGATAACTTTAACGATAGTTAAACTAGGGGTAAAGTTACATTTGCATACTTAGGTTTCATCTAAGTTTGCATAATAAATAATTTTAAGACTTATTTATCGAGTGCACAATGAAATGTAGGTACCTTACAGATACAACTTACCTCTGAATTTCATTGTACCGTTATCAATAAGTCTTGAAATTAGAAATAGTTTCAAAGGTATTATATGACGAATAGGCAAAGCTAATAGGCTTGACCAACTTTAAAATAAATAGTGGTTGGGATAGTAAAAAGCTCAGTGCACGTAGGTACCTAGAGTACCTACCCACTCTATGCCTACTATAAAATGTCCTATATACTTCCCTATCCAAAGTCCTACTTAATAGAGTCTGGGGGTTATTCCTCATACAATTCTTCAGATTTTCATATCAACATCATTGTAATTGCAAACAATATACACCTACTCAAAATAAAACTATATTTTGCAAATGGAAATCGAAACTTTATTGATTTAAAAATTAAGGTTCCTACGGACACGGTATTCCTTAAAGGAAATTTTATCGAAAAATGTAAAAATATATTTGAGAAACGTTAAATTTGAAACTAAAGTTTGATTGCAATGATTTTAAAATTATATTTTGGATAGTTTTGTTACACGAATAAGCCATCAGTGTTTACGTAGAATCGCGTAATAGACAGAATTTAGGCTTTTTAGTCATCTATTCCTACCGCCAAAAACTTCCAATTCTCTTGCAGCTTGCAGTAACTGCATTGTAAATTACGCAACGACTTTCACCGCCCCTCGCACCTTTAATACTTGCTTTGCTTCGACACGCACTCTGACGAATCGCATCGTGTTACGTTGTATCTTCACCTACTTATTGATGGACTCTTTTGTTTTTGCGAATATCAAAGAAAGAGGTAGACGGGTAGAGGTAAGGTACCTACCTAAGTAAGTTTGTACGTCTCGGATGTTGATCGAAGCGTTGCAGACTGTAGCTCAATATCAAAAGAAGCTAAATTTATAAGCGAAAGCTTATAAATGGTGCTTAGTTTTAATTATTTGTTACGTTATAATGCTATATTTCACTGTTCCGAATAAAATAAATAAAATAGTGAATCAACGATTACGCTTTCTCCCTGTTTTGTTTACCAACTAAGGCTCTTTTTTTACGAGGAAAATCTTACTAAGACTATCATGGCCTTCTCGGGGGAGAGCGGCCCAGCGAGTGGGGGTCCCCCTGGCAGGTGGCCATGGTATACCCACTAAAAACCTACGGTTTTCTTTGCGCCGCTATACCAGAGCAAAGCCGGAAGCTGCGGCAGAACGTCAGCTTGCTCTGGTGGCCAAAATCCCTTTTCAGGGTAAAACGAGAGGCGGCGCGGGATTCGAATGCGCGCCCGTCGATACAGCAGCCGACGCTCCGCACCGGTAGGCCGTCGTTCCCTCTGGGTGGTTAACTTTACAGTTAACGCCTCCGACATGAGACATCGTCGTTCTCTCTCCTATTGAATATTTCTTTTTGTTTTTATTGCACAAGGCATTTTTTACTAGAAATATTTTATAAGGAGAGATGCATCAAAAATTCTTCCATGACAGGATTCGAATTTGTGCGAATTTGTTTTTCGATAGAAACAGCTGAATTCAACGTTGAATGAAAACGTGTTTGTTGCAGGTGTCTTACGCACTTGTGTTGTGCGTGCGTAAGACACCTGCAACCTGCAACAAAATAATAGTAAGGTAGGCCAACTCAGTGGTATGAGAGTATCGGCTAGGGTTTGCTTGCAACAAACAAAAAAAGTAGTAGATTAGTTCCGCTATTACCCGTCAGAGGCACTGTTTGGGATTTGATACATTTTGTATCTGGCGGCAACGCGACCGAGACGGTACCCAAAGGCTACTTTAGCTCTGGAATTATGTAGTGACCTCTATTGTCGAGTAGATGTACTTTTTTAAAGTTTGGTTCAGTGCCATCTCTTAATCATTTCTGCAGTTTTAAAACTTTCTCTAGATGTCGCTACAAGTTCAAAACATAAGTTTATTTGTACTTTCTAAAAATAACACCAGAGTTCGTTCCAAGCGCTATATTTAGTTTTTAGACATTTGACAAAAAAGATGGCAGCGATTGCCGATTGCTGTCCTTCGTATTTATTGCGAAAATGGCGTATTATGTGATATATTCACATAAAAATATTATTCTAAGTGAAAATTTGTGTAGTGTTACATTGTGATAGTGTATTCATTTATATGAATATCAGTGTAATCTTGTGTAAATAGGACTGAAACTTTCTTCTGGATATTGGATTACACATAAAATAAAGGTATTTATACCTCCTACGCATGATTTGATACATTTAAAGTATTTTTACAGTGTAGATTAGTGTTTAATCTATCCCTATTTAATCCAAGAATCGCTCTAAGTACCAAATATTACATAAGAACATCGAATTATTGGAATATGAACTTGGTCGAAATTTGGTGTTGGTTGCGAAGGTCTTTTTTGAATGTTTAGTTAAATTTATGGTTCCTGGAAGTTCAGTACGTGCGCTACTTTCGATGTATTTGCAGCCGGTCACAAAATCACGTTTCTGTAAGGAACGATGTGGCGGCATGACATCAGCAAGCAGTAGGTACCTACCTACTGTGAATGCTGTAAACTTTAGCAGCATGAATCACTATTCGATGCCGACTCTCTCAAATTCAATACACTGCTTTAGTTTTGAATCAAGCAAGAAAGCAGTTTTGATAAGGTCATCAACCCTGTCATATTGTTCTCCGATAGGTACATAAACATACCTTACCCTATGAGATTTTGCTCTCGGCAGTTAACATTTTGGCCCTAAGCCTCTCTCATCAAGTTCCACAAATACTAGTAGAGTTGATATTGATCTGTTGGAATGTTCAGACAGCTTCGTTCCAAAACTGAAGATTATTTTAAGTTTTTCGAGTCGCACTGAGCGTGAGATTCCCAACATTGGATTGTATGGCAAAAGTCTCTAAACTTTACTAAAAAAAGATATCAGATTCAGGCTAAAGCTCTCTGTGTACCCCAAATGATACAGTCTCAAATGCGATGGACTCGCTGTTTCAGTTTAGCTCCAAATGAAATGATATGATAATAGCCTTTTATTCAGACATACTTTCACAGTAGATTTACATTGATTTATTTATATTATTTATTGATAGTCTTAGATATAATGTTAAGCTCAGTTGCTCAGCTATGTTAAACAAATGGTTTGGTAAATACCTCATTACTTACTAATATTATTATTTATTTATTTTTTCAAATTTTTGAAAAAAAGGCTTTAGTTAATTTTGGTTTTAATACTGTACTTATTATTACTGCAATCACAGTTTTATATAATAAAATTGCAGTCCTGAAAAAATATAGCTACCTATCTTATATTTAATAAAGTCATGTTAGTTACAGTACCTATAACTCAACAACGGCTGAACCAATTTGGCTGGAAATTTACAGGGAGATAGCTTAGAACCAGGAGAATAACATAGGATAAGGCGGAACAAAGTTCGCCGGGTCAGCTGGTATACTATAAAAGTAAGAAGGGAGTGAATTAAAAAAAACTACATCCAAATTGCTTCACGTGTTATAGAGTTGCATCCCTCTTGGGAGCCCAGGGGCCGATAAACCACTGCACTAAAATACACAAACACATAAATAGGTAGGTAGGTAACATATGAAGGAAAAGTGGATTTATGTGTTTACTTGCAATCAAGGAAAATGATTAAGTACCTATGTATAAATCCAACAGGAGCAGCTTATCATATCAATAAACCCATTTACCTCCATACCTACGTAGGTACCGTTTTGGAATAAGATTTGACGCAAAATGCTTATAAAAAGAATTCCCAGTAAAATAAAAAAATAATAAAGTAATTCTAATTACCTACCTGTTCTTAGGCCGGACGCGCAGACTGCATACAAATCAGAATACATACGACTAATTCGTATTCAGTCTGCGCGCTTTCATAGTATTTGGAAAGATCGGATTGTATGTAGGTACGTCTTCGTACGTTAGCGCACGAATGAAATTCAGACGAAAACGTATCCAAAGGGCGCCCGGTCTTATTCCATGTCGTTCTTTTACAAATCTGAAATCAGAGCGCTATCCTTTCGCGCAATGTCTCACTAATGCTATAGCTACAGACTGCTGGGAGACTTATGGCTACGTAATACCTTATTTATCCTGTGCTTGGGGTATGGGGTATGTATGATTGACCCAGACCAAGGCCAGTGTGACTGTAGAGCTCCCGAGCAATCCATGAAAAACCTTCTGGCATCCTCCTCTAGCCCTAATAACCATGCGCTGGTTGGTTGATTGCATCAAATAGCAAAGGCAGCGGCCTCGCAGTATGTAGTACTAGCTCCGCCCCGCGGTTTCACCCGCGTAAGTCCCGATCCCGCGGGAATTACGGGATAAAAAGCATAGCCTATGTGTTATTCTAGGTGTCCAGCTATCTATATTCCAAGTTTCATCGCAATCGGTTCAGTAGTTTTTGCGTGAAAGAGTAACAAACATCCATACAAACTTTCACATTTATAATATTAGTAGGATAGGATAGGATATTGGAGGTGTAGATTTAGACTAAAAATTTGACCACATAATCGGCGACGATTCTTTTTTTTAAATTTTATACATTTTAGAGCCAATGTAGTTTCGATTGCATTTCGATTTGCAACTAACTTGCAACTGAACTTCAATCGAAACTTTATTGACTCTAAAATGTATAGAAAACCAAACATAAAGTTTCGACTGCAGTTTAGTGCCAATTGAATGATAAAGGAAATTATTTTTTTAATTATATTATACAGGAATAAAAAAATTACGGCCATTACATCAAATTACAGTTACACTATTTATTATTCTTAAAAACTACAGAACCCTAAAACATTTGGCTAAAAACGCGTTCAAAGCAGCGACGTCACCGCAATAGCTCAAAACGATATGGAAAAATTTCTTACAGTTTACCTACGTCGTATAAAATAAATTATATCGTCACAATTTTCAATGCAACACTATTTAACTTGCTGGTTGATTTGATGGCAGCAAATGGCAGTGCCATATTGCAGCTACTGAAAGAGTGAAACTGAGATGGGTACTTATTAAATACTAGATCCTGATCCCGCGGCAATAACGGGATGAAAAGTCTAGGTTCTTTAATTAAAATCGGTTCTGCGGTTATTTAATTAATTTATTATTTATTTTATTATTACGCTGACGATAAGACGAGGAAAAAGCTTTTAGTCTTATGAAGTTTTGGCTTTTATTTCGATCTAGACTTATCTATTAAATAACCCTATCATCATCACCACCCACAGTTATTTAGCTTGTTTCAATCCATTGCTATAGTCTGAAGACAACACGAGACGTTCCATATGTAAGTGGCGAACAGCTAGTAACTACTAGTACGCCACTTCCCGCAGTCCCATGCAATTCCCATACACAATTTATCTAAATAATTTAATTTTAGATTATCTAATACGGGATTCGGGGCTCTGTTCGCCACTAATAACAACCCCCGTACCCCCTTCCCTTACCTAGAGACGGCCTATATGCACTAGACTCCGCCTGCGCCATCCCTTACGGTCTTGTGATCTGATCCACGTCTTAATTCCAATCATATCGGTCAGTGCATCACCAAATTGCAAGGGTTGAGGACCTCTGAGGTGCGTTGGGGAATACTCGACTGTAATGCAGAAGGTTGGAGGTTCGATTTTTACCGGGGACAAGTATTTATGCTTAAAAAACAATAGGTATTGTTTCTTGTCTGGGTGTCTCCCTATATATATAGTATATATAGTGTATGTAGGTATTTCCAAAACGAAAATAAATATAAGTAGTATGTCTGTTGACTAGTCGTCAGCATAACGCAAGCTTAGTAGCTTACTATAGGGCTAGATGGCGCTGTGTAATGTTCACAGAATAAAATAAATCTTAAATATTGATAGGCCAAGCTGCAGGGATATCGCATTACAAAAGGTGGTGTAACAAATTTTATGATTTTATGTTATTTAGCTAAGTTAGCTTGATATAAATTCAATTTCTTGACCTTGGGGCACGACGGGGTATATCCGATATTTTGAGTTTAATATTCTTTTTGCACATAGTGTCTCGATAATAAGTCGTATGACAAAAGTGTCTAAGAACAGTATGTAGAAATCAAAAACTTTTACATTCTGTCCATACATGTCAATTCTGTAAGTCTTACAGGTAAAAAGTTACAATCAAAAGAACAAAAATGTTAAATGCGCCATATAAGACACCGTGTCGTACTACTAGCGCCATCTTGTAGGCGGCCACCACAAATAATTTGTTGTTGCTTAGTATGGAAACGATTAAAAAATAATTGTCGTAGAAATCTATACTGATTTTATATAATGTTGTTTTTTCTTTTTTTGATTGTAACTTTTTACCTGTAAGACTTACAGAATTGACATGTATGGACAGAATGTCAGAGTTTTTGACTTCTACATACTGTTCTTAGACACTTTTGTCATATCACTTACTATCGAGGCACTATGTGCAAAAAACGAAAAATTAGCAAAATATCGGACATACCCCGTCGTGCCCCAAGGTCAAGAAATTGAATTTATGTCAAGCTAACTTAGCTAAATAACATAAAATTTGTTACACCACCTTTTGCAAGGCTACGTAAGAGGTGATTTCCCTGCAGCTTGGCCTATGAAGCGTTAAAACCAGACTGTTATACGACACCCACTTGTAATCAGTTTCGGTTACTGAATTTAAAATCATTGACCCGTCAAGAAGATTTGAAGTTCAGTTACATTTATAGAACACCAAACGGTTTTTAGAGTTCCGTACCCAAAGGATAAAGTCGCGTCGGTCTGTTTGTTTGTCTCCAGGCTGTATCTCATGAATAGTGATAGTTACTCTGTTGAAATTTTCATAGACGATGTATTTCGGTTGCCGCTATAACAGCAAATACTAAAAGCAGAATAAAATAAATGTTTAAATTGGGTCGGGTTCCTATACAACAAACGTGAATTTTGTGATAATGGCACGGAACGGAACCCTTCGTGCGCGTGTCCGACTCGCACTTGACCGGTGTTTTTTATTTTAAATAAAGCTACCATTTTTTTTTTAGTCTTGAAAACGACTGTGCGCTAAGCGTCATTTGCGATGTAGGTTTCACATTATAGCGCGTTGGCTTCTGAAAATTCCGTTAATTCCGTCGGATCTTGTTCCACTGCCGTCTTCCTTCTTCTAGATGAGCGTTCTACATCTTAGACCACATCATCATTTACCATCAGACGAGATAGTGGTCAAACGCTCATTCACAGTGTTTAAAAAAAAACGATTAACGGCCGAATACAGAAACGTACCTAACTTAAAATTTGAATTCTACTTTAACAACTAAGCACCTTTCAAGTTCAAAAATTCCCATACTATTTTTAAATTTAGGAGCTGCTTAATTATATAAGTACGCCTCAAATTTTAAGTGGCATTTCTGTATTCGGCTGTAAGCATCGTTGCTTTTTTAACAAAGTTCCGCGTTGATGTGCAACATGTCGCTTGTCAAATGTTACCTAGTGTTGCCATATTGCCAAATGAATTGTGGCTTAAGTCTTTAACGAAAATACCTTCTGTACCTTCTACCTTACCTTCTTATGGCAGAAGGTATTTTCGTTAAAAAGACCATATTTTCGTTAAAATGTCCCAGTTAAAAAATGGAAGGTTACTTGACGACCTCTGTGGCGCGTTGTGCGAAAGCGCGACTGCAATGCAGAAGGTTGCGGGTTCGATTCTCGCCAGGTGCAAGCATTTATGCTTAAAAAATAAATATTTGTGTCTGGTCGGGAGTCCCTCTATGTATATCTATGTATTTACAAAAGAAAAGTAAATATAAGTATTATATCCGTTGTCTAGTCACCGTAACACAAGCTTAGTCGCTTACCACGGTGCTAGATGGCACTGTGTGTTGTTCACAGAATTTATTTATTTACCTTATTCCGTAATCGACGAATGAAAGGCCGCGCGCAGGAAACCTACGTTATCGTTCGAATTTCATTCAACAATCTCATCTTTCCAAGTGCTGTGGAAGCGCGCAGACTGCATACGTTTATAGCTAGGCGTACGTTTATGTGAAGTCCGTCCGAACATCCAATAAAAAAAAAACACGCTTACTTCATTAAGAGGATAGTCTCCATTCTCTTTCTCTATACAAACGTAGTTTACATTTTCCTCCCTGGATAAAGACATTAGAGCAAATATGATTATGCCATAAAACCTATATCTGTCATGACAATGCATCTACCTTTTTATTTTTTTTAATTTTCTAATTAAAATAATAATAAAATGAAAAAAAAATAAAAAGGTAAGTAGTCATAGTCATTCATGACAGAATATTTTTTATGGCATAAATATATTTGCTCTAATGTCTTTATCCAGGGAGGAAAATGTAAACTACGTTTCTTTGGAGAAAGAGAATGGAGACTATCCTCTTAACGTAGTTTACGTTCTTGATACGGGGTTATTGTGTTGCGAAAGTTACTGTATTTAGTTAGAATAGTTAGATCGTTTAGATCGTTTAGTGTTTAGAAATACTCATAGGTATCTAAAGTTTATTTTTTCTTACGTAGGTACATAACCATGAAATATAGTAGGTGTATGGTCATTATTTTATGACTTTCTTTATGTCTTTTCAAATAAATTTTGAAAGATAATTTCACAAATGCGATATCACCAAAGCACTAGGGACCTATATTTGACGGAGAAAAACGTATTCAAGTTGCACTCACAATTCGTACGACCACTATATTATATTTTGACGTACGATACAAATCCGTATCTAAGTGAGCGCGGCTTAGGTATAATAAGTAATATTATATCTTACACACGATGCCCAAGAATTCCGTGCATTAACCTCTATATATATATCTGTGTCTCTGTCGCTCCTGTGTAAATATTTTATGACACCTCACAGCGCGATATTAAGCTTTGATTTATTTACTTTAGTCCTGTCCTGGATAGTCTACAACAGTAACAATACTGAAATCAAAATATTCTTGTCGTAGGTACAACATTGATCGTTTCATGATACCAAATTCGAAGTCGTAAAATCTTTACTAGTCCCTGATTGACGCAATATCGTTATGAAAATCTTCTTAGTTAGTAGTGCAGTTAGACAAGGAAATGTACTTAATGATCAACATTAAAGGCTAGTTATTGGTCTGACACTCATGGTTCGTTTGTAGATGCAAACATAAACGTGGCAGTCAAGTGACGCAGTTTTCTATGCATATTTTTGTCGTAAACTTTATAATTTGGCAAGGAGTCTAGAATTTGTGCCGATGAACGTAATAAAAATAGAACAATTCCACTATCATGACTCAACCATTGGCTTTGTCCTAAATCAACGAGTGGATACTTTTAATTAGGGAGACCTACCTACCTACAGTGTTTTTGGGAAACCCGCCGCGCCAATATTTCAGTAGCGATAGACGCTTTCTAAAATTGTACACAGCTTTAAACAACTCACAATTGAAAGCGAGTGCCAGTAATTCTGTAACAACTCGACCAAATGTTTACTAGCGGAATATCGTGATTTCTAGTGCGCAAAAGAGCTGTTAAAATAAATTGTCTAAGTAATGGTCACCCAAGCAGAGACTACCAAGCATAACAATATCATTATTTTTGTTCTTTGGTTAAAAATATCATCAACGAATCAAGAAGAAATAGCAGGTTGATAATAAAGATCTGTCCTAGAGTTCTAACTCATCTGATTTCTGATAACGCGCTACATAAAATAGCTAAAATCGATTTAAGTAATCAATCAAAGATACCGTCAATGAGAAGCTTATTGTAAGTTTCCTATATATATATATATATCCTATATCTATAAAATGTTTTGTCCTGAGTGACTGGCTAACTGATTGATCTATCGACGCACAGCCTTAACCGCTGATAGTAGAGAGCTGAAATTTGGAAATTTGTGTTTATTATATGTTGGAGTCATCCGATAATTTTTCAAAATTCCCAGGGGATCGGGACTTACGCAGGTGATACGGGGGACACAGCTAGTTACCATACATTATACCTAGTTAAGCCTAATACTGATGAAATCAAATGCAAACACAGTTACCTAAAAACCTACAAGTCGTAGCGAAACATAGCATGCCATGAGTGGCACGCAACTTTGATGGATATTTCAACAATGCTTGTCGTTCTTTATGCCCCTGAACGTGCAAATATACAGAATTGTAATAACGTTCCGTAAATATCGGCGAAGTTATTAAAATTCAACTTTGGGTATAGGCGAGCGTGACCAAGGCCTGACCTTAACAACATGTCAGCTCATCAACAACCAGCCAAATAGCAACATCAATTATGTACCGATTTGTGAAGTAAAATGATAAATTTGTTGAAACGCCAAAGTAAAGCTGTTTAACACTATCCAAATTCCAACGTCTCGTAGGAATTTTGTAGGTTTGCAGTGCTCATTAGGCAGGTAGGAAAAAATGCCATTTTTCTCTCTTCCAAGATAAAATTGGCTTCGGAAGTATGGTCTGAATGGCCAGAAATCGGTCAATAAATCACTTATCACGTCCTTAATTGTAAGAAACCTAGTTCGTGCTCAAGTGGATCTTTAGCCTCTGTAACATTTCCAGTTTCAGCATCAAGAATCTTCATACTTAACAGCTTTGCTCTACTTTTTTTTTTTTTAAGTAGGACTAATAATTCGCGTGAGGAAAGCTAATGCATCTCACGTCTGTGGAGAACTGTTTGTATACTCGCAGATACCTATATGAATATTTAGCGCTCTTAGTTTGTAACTATTTTAAAAGATCATATCATTATTTTATATGAGCGTTGATCCGTACTTACTAGATGGATTTTGAGGCAAGTGCAAATAGTTGATTTGAGGTTATTCAACTGGTGCGTGGACAAAAATAGAGCGTTCGGTACGTTCCGCGCTGCTTCGACGTCCGCGCGATGACGCCTCCGACTCTACGGGCAGCATGCTGCCCCGGGAAATATACTTCCGGGAACTCTCCCAATTGGCTTTATACATCGCTCTACCAGCAGAACGTAGAAATATTACGTCCATTTTGACGCTTACACCTGTACCATCCCAATAAATTGACAAACGTTGTAGTATAAATCTTATAAAAAACTTTCTTCTATCCCAGAAATAAAATTAAAGGTCAACTCAATAATAAAGAATACTTCATTGTTTCCAATGCCAAAGTTTTATCATCTAGTATATTTTTTGCTTTCGTGTTTTTTAGCAATCGGCCGCGCTGCTCCGTACCGACCGATGTTTCGCCAATAAAATAGAACGTGTACCTAGTCGTCAAATCAACATAATGTGACGACAGGATTTTGATGTAAAGATTTATGTTCCGATGTGGTGGTACCGGGCGGAGACGGCGGCGTGGCACCACGGGACTCAGCCTGAGGGGTATGAGGGGGCGCTTTATTTATAGACGCGAGACGTCGGCCCCACACTATCCCGCATCTTAATTGGCTACTTGCGCTACATTTTTCTGAACGTGACCGTCCACGATCCCGACGCCAATGCCATCGGGGCGGTGCGGCCGCGGCTCTTCCGACCGACAAACATTGACACCTATATAACTGGCCCAGTTAACGTGCCGGTTAACGTAAACAAGGCCGATACGAAACGAAAATGTACTTGTAACGTGCACCTGCCAGAAAACGCAAAACAAAACTATGCACTCACTACGATACGTACGACTTCCTCGCTGATATTATTGATGCAGTTGAATTAAATATTTTCTTCTATTCAACTTGGCTTCGAAGCTATTAAAATTTCATTCAGGTCCAACGTGTTTGTTTTCATTCAATTATCGACGACACACTCACGTTTTGGTACAACAAATAATACTCTAAGAATATGTAAAAACTCTGGAATCTTTAAGGCCTCGTAGTAGGTCAGACAGAACTGATGTTTCTAGGATGAATTACTACAAAAGTTATTAGAAACGAAAGTTTTTGAAACCATATTTATTAAAGTCGAGGATACTCACTAAGTCTGTTATGACGTGAAAACACGATTCCTGAAAATTTTCTCGATAGAAAAAAATCCCAAACTTCCCTCTAAATTTTACAAATAAATAGTTTTTGTCAGTCAATATTTAACTTATACAAATAAAACTTTGTAGATGAACTGATCTTAGTTCAATCCAGTGCTTTGTTGATTTGAAATTAAAAATTAATGTTTTATTATCGTGTAATTACCAATTGTTTGATATTACGCTCTAAAATTTCACGTACTAGCATCTTACGTCCTTCATTACCACATCTGAAATTCGCTAGCGCTATCCCTGTCACGCAATTGGGGTTATATGGGCCGTTAATGATTATTGTCAAGGTGGACTAAAATATCTCCGAAATGACCGAGATGCTAACGATGAGTCAATGTCAAATAGTTTTATAATTTTATTGAATTGTTTAAAATGTCGCGTTCAAAGAAACAACAATATGTTGTCCAACTATAAAATGACTACCTAAAGTGTCCTACTTCTCCATCGTTCTCCTTCCAGTGATCTCTTTCGGTTGCTTGTAGAACCGTGGTGTAAGATATATCTCTAGTTGTTCAGATACCTTGTCCGACCTTCGTTTCGAGCTCTACTCTCGGCCCTTTTTGCCCCGACCTTCCCGTCACCATCAGCGCTCAAGATTGTCAGAGCTTCTTGGGCAAAAGTATCTAACATGTACTAGGCATGCCTTTTAAGTTCTGTCGTTTGTATATTTGCCGCCAATTTTAAAATTAGAACTTTTCAAAATACAAATTTGTTAGAATTTCGAATATCGAAACAATTGAAAGCATTAGGATTAATGCAATTGTTTAGTCACAGCGTTGGTTTGAATCTGTCAGGTCACGTACGAAAATGAATTTTACTAAGGAAAATGTTCGTGCAATAATTTTCTATAACTTTCGAAGAGGCCTCACGCGACTTCAGTGTTTCGAAGAGTTAACATCTGTATTCCATGATGAAGTCCCATGTCTGCGGACCATCGAACGCTGGTATTTGGAATTTGAGCGTCGACATACCACACTTAGTGACAAATCTCGTGAAGGACGTCCAAAATCCGCCTTCACTGAAGATAACATCGTTGCTGTGAGACAACTAATCGTCGAAGATCGTCATGTGACATATCGAGAGATAGAGGCGTTATTAGGCATCTCAGGGACAACCATTCAAAAGATATTGCATGAGGCGCTTGGTGTGAGAAAACTAGTTTGCCGTTGGATCCCGCATTTGCTTTCCGACGATCATAAGGCGGCCCGCGTCAGATGGTGTAAGAAAACTCTTCAGAGGTTCAACCGAGAGTCAAATCACGTCTACGACATCATCAGTGTTGACGAATCTTGGATCTATGCCTACAATCCTGATTCCAAACAACAATCTACAGTCTGGGTTTTCCAAAACGAGCCAAAGCCGACTATAGTTGTTCGCTCTCGAAGCACTTCAAAGAAGATGGTGGCTACGTTCGTGGCGAAAACCGGTCATGTTGCGACGATTGCACTTGAAGATCGTAGAACGGTTAATGCGGAGTGGTATACCACAGTTTGTTTACCACAAGTCATCGCCGAACTTCGGAAATCTAGCCCAAAGCGACGCATCATCCTGCACCATGACAACGCAAGCTCACACACCGCTCGTCAAACGATTGATTATTTGAAGCAGGAAAACGTAGAAATTCTTGACCATCCTCCATACAGTCCTGACCTAAGCCCTAACGATTTCTTTACATTTCCTAAAATTAAGAAAACTCTTCGTGGTCAAAGGTTCCAGTGCAGTGAAGAAGCGGTCGACGCTTTCAAGTCAGCCATTTTGAACACCCCCACTTTGGAGTGGAATAAATGTTATAATAACTGGTTCGAGCGAATGGAAAAGTGTATTAAACTTCGTGGTGAATACTTTGAAAAACAATAAAAGGTACAATAAAAGGTTATATAGTTTTTTTTTTCTTTAAACGACAGAACTTAAAAGGCATGCCTCGTAATATCTAACTCATTAACATTCCTCAATATGTAATGTACCTACTAGGTATACAAATATAGTTACCATACTACAAATTTACGATTTAAGTTTTTAGACTCGTAGGTACGTGATGCCCAAATTACCCAACTCTATTTAATAGAATTCAAATGATTTTAATCCAAATCTTACTATGCCTAACAGTGATATTTGGGGTCCCCTGAGAACACCGATCTGAGAATAACCATGATGAATAAGAAATATTCAAAATCCGTACTACTATTCGATCGGAAAATAAAACGAATTGATTTACTAAGTCTCACGACTAAATTTCCCATGTTTATTCATCAAAATACACTACCCAAGACGGATTGTCTTTATGGTTATTTATTGCGAGTTTATTTTTGAAAACATTGCTCAAATCATGAGGGTGTAATCCAAGTTGATCGCTTAAAATTTATCAGTTACTTTTATTCTCTGTTTGGCGTTCAAGATTTCCAAATAATAACGTTTTATGGATGTTACTTAGACAGACTGTTTCGAGGTCTCTAAAAAATGGCGCATAGTCGTGCTGGTCCATGTTTGAGGACAGGCAGGGGTCGACCTATGAATTTTAGTTTTCTATCGGTTCGAGCTTCAGGCCTTTATTGGTGAAACTTAGAAAATTCCCACAAAAGTAGGATACATGGTGCCAAAATAGCAAATAATAAAAAATATAAATCTAACCATGTTCGCAACAGCTCACGCCATATTGTACCAATATTATTATTTTGATGTATTCCCTTATTGCCAGAGACACACACAAGATTTCCGCCACCAAATGTTCTCTTTATCTATTTGTCAACTCACTTATTTTTTTGGAGTTATAATAATCATAAACTCATCGCTCTTAATTTTCTTTAATTTAAAATATAATTTCAGATTCCGTCCCTAAAACAAAATAGGTCACAGAAAGTAGACTAGCACGTGTTTGATTTCAACAACCTTTACACTAATTAATTTTAATAATGTTTCTTTGAACAATTTCAAATGAAACATGTTCCTTAAAGTTGGTAAGTAACAGCCGCATTTCTGGGTCAGTCCACCCACCTCGTTCGTTTGCCGATCTGATCCGAGTCCATTGGTTCTCGCTCACTTCAATATTTATACCACGGACAATATGTTGTCACTTGCTCACAAATGTTTTTGGGTCGATTGCGGGACGTAAAACTAGGTCAAAACTTTCGTATCACTCAACTTTACTTTAAACTTTTAAACTAATTAGAAAGTACCTACCTGTGTTGTTGATGATATTATCTGTTCAGTATTTTGACAGGTAAAGTTAAATGTGTTGATATCAGTTTCAATTTGCTTCTTGCTTTCTACGAATATTTTCTAAATGTTATTTATTTTTAGTGATTCCGTCTAATAGCACTCTGAACGAATACGAAACTCTAGTTTTTACAAAATAAAAACGAACATTTACTCCAATGTTTTATCTTTAAACCTTAGGCGTAATGTTGAGTCGAATTTTGCTGATTCCAGCTACCTTTTTAAGCCAAATGGGCTTAATTATCGTCTGAGAAATCTTTTCCTTGAAAGCATTTTTCCTTGAATGTGTTACCACAGTTGGAGTACGTGTCCGGATATTTTTGTAACTATGCAGATGATGTAGGTGGCTTTACGACACGAATATATCATGTTATACGTCTAATGAATCTTGCTCATAAAGTAATGACTTTATTAATAATTTTATATGCTTCGATACCCGACAGTATTGTAACGTGGATTAAAAGAAAAACATTACAATTTATAATACAATTTACTGTTCTAACCGTTTCAACAGAAACAAATTGGATGTCTATTTTAAAAGTGCGCGGTATTGTGCGAGCAATATGAATGCGAAACAATTCACATTTCAAAAACTGTTGTGATATGTTACTGTCTTGAATTTAAAGAGAAAGCGATTACTTAGAAAAATGTATGTTAGGGGTTTCGATTAGGGGATTATATTATTTTAATTTCTAAAGACGATCTTAGTTACTTTCCCATGGTCTGAATGGAAAGTACGAAGTCGATCTAAGCACGTGTCTGCACTTCCAACGACAACTCATGAGGATTTAACAATCGTGCATACAAAACGCTCGTTTTGTGAAACGTTAACAACATCTTGGTAAACTGACTATGCCTTATTAGCATGCACCGTTGGCAGCCTGAATAAATCACGAGGTCCCATTTGACAGGAAAACGGCTCTCTGCCAGCTTATAAACACCAGACATAGGTACGCGTCTAATAACGAGCAGACGGCTCGCCAACCTGTTAATTGACTGATGCAGTCTTCCAATTTGACGGAGTTTCCTGATGTTATCGTAGGAATGCTCGGTTATTACGTAAACAGACTTTGATTGAGATGCCGCTTTTATCGATGGGAAGCGATGGCGAGGTCGACCTTCCTAGAAGTAGCCTATTAACTCCTAGACTTCTAGATTCCAAGGTAGTCTTAGGAGTGCAGTGTATGCTCAAAGTTTAATTTCATAGCAGTTCCTACCAGAAATGTTACTTATTGATTACGATGACTTGACTCTGTTTATACGACAAATATAAAATTATATTTAACTATATACTCCAATAACATTTGAGTTTCTCTGTTTATGTTAAGCTTAATTATTATCATGAAAGTTTGCACCTTAATTATTATTCCAGTAACAATTGATTTAAGACTGAATGTGTGATCTGTTTGTTTCAGTGACAATGGTTGTAGGCGACAGTAAACGTACTGCCAACATCATGGATGGCATAGAGAACACCGGAGACGTGCGCATGCACGACCACCGGCTGCGGCTCAAACAAAGGTACGAGATATCCATTGTGTCTTGACTAATTATTCATAATATTGTTTGTTGTCTTCATCTTGAGTACTATTGTGGTGATTTTCTTATAATATTTATAGACATCAGACAGCACTATGGGACCAGTAGGCCTACCGCGCAAGTTTAAGCCGACGTCGAAGACGCCGTTGATTTCAATTGATTGTAATCGATGTCTCTTGAGCTAGATCAAATGACAGTGGACCGCACGTTTTCAAATCGACGCATTGGCTTCAAGCTAAGGCTGTTAAAATTGTCAAAAGTCATTCCTTTGCTTGATGCCGATTTCTTGACGCCGCGCCGCAAGTCGACAACGTCGGCTTGAACTTGCGCGGTAGGCAGTAGGACCTATTTTTGCGGATTACTATGTTTGGGAGACAATATGTCTAACCAAATATAGTAATTACATCAAACTGTGTCTTTGTATCAGAACTAGGATAATGTTTGAACTTTCAATAGTTCAGGATACTATACAAACAGCAAGACGCACATGGGGGAATGGTCGACATTAAATCAAAATCTTGCAATACGTGCCAACTGTTCGTTCATGTTTCGTTTCGTATGAAAACTGATTCGGCTTGCGTAAACTGGAGAATTGGACAGTCACTCTATTTTGTTATTGTTACTCGTTAGTGCAATAGATGAGCACATAAAACCCACTATTTAGCCTAGCATAAATAATAAGAACTGTTTCACAGAGTATTTCGGAAATAAGGTCGTGTCGACCATTTCAGTTTACTCCAAATTCTAAATATTACATACGTGTAGGTGGCTCTGGTTCTAGCTTGAACTAAAACTCTAAAATAGAAGACAATAGTAGTGCTACAAGCGTCTAAATGCTTAACATACCTCTCACTCTAAGAATACAAAAGTAGAAACAAGGCCGTGGTGTCTTTTCAAGAGTCCCGACACAAAAAGAAGCGAGCACTATGAGCAGACACTTCTCTCGTCTTGAGACGTGTCGTCGTGTCTAAAATTGGTATAAAATAAGAAAGTAAAAGCTGTATATGCCGTCATATACGATAAGTTCTACCTTCAGTTCCGTCTGATCGCAGTTAAATCCGTTTCGTATATGAATGAAATGTCCTCAAGGTCTTAAAGCAATTCAATGTTTCACCGGATGGACTGAAACACTCTTTATTTTGGTATCTCCGTATGTGGGGGTCTAAACAAATCAAGTTCATAATATATTATGGCCAAACTCTGGCCATACATTCCACTCACTCGATGTAGGTTATTGAAAATTCGTGACATTACAAATTATTGATCGGCTTAAGGGTATTCGCCCACGCCAACTCTTCGGAAGGAGGTAGGAGTAAAGGTTGTTAGTGTTACATCATCAGCGTCATAAAATGTAAATTCGTTTGATCATTTAATTCTAAACTCAACGTCATATTAATGCTAGAACGTGAAAACACGGCGGCCTTACAATCAACTTTGTTTAAAATGTATAATTAACTTCATTGACTACTGATCGTGAAGTGTAAATGGTAATCTATAGAAATTGCATTACCTCTGTTCCGTAGTCTTGCCTATACCTAAGTTCCATTTCACTTTTGTACTCTGAGTTCACAGACAAGGCCGCCCATTCGCCCATATTCTATAAGATAAGGCCGCCCATTTTATTTTAATCTTTGTCTTTACTCTATGTATTTGCATTTGTTCTCTTTTCTTATGTTGTACACATAAGGTTATCTATCTATATCTTCTTTACCATGTTTGATATGATGTCTATACCATCATTATTATAAGACACGGGTCTAGATCGCGTTATAGATGGAGTCTTCTCGGGACCACGGCCGGTATAACCCGTTAGCCGAAACGTCGAGGTAATTAATAAAAATGATTATCTATAACGCGATCTAGACCCGTGTCTAATAATAATGATGGACGGGAATCGTGTAAGTTTAAAAAGTATGATGTTTATAGTAGAGATCTATAGAGTTTGAAATATAATGACCCTCTCCTTCCTACGTAAAGGCAATTTGTGATTTCCGGAAAACTGACATCGTTTTTGTAACAGCACTCCGTTACGAGTTTCCTTTCCCTCTGACTCGCCTTCATTCCAATTTGGGTTAAACGATATCAAAATAGTTATTTTAATCGTGTTGAAGCAAGACGATTTGGATAATCTGAAGTCACATTCTGTCTATATTAAACTCTGGCTTTATACTATACTGATATTTTGTACGTATCAACCTAGCTACTGACTTTCAAATGCGTAATACACTATGTAATGTTAAATGTAAGAAATGGCTATTTTTGTCAGCTCTAGAAAAAACGTTTTAGTATTCGCAATCTTTTGATTCGTTGAGTGGTATTTTTTTGATTTTTAAGTAGGGATATCGAAAGTTTGATGAAGAGGAGGAGGAATGTGGTGCTCATTGGCCTAGCTGTACCAGCCGATCTTGGTCGTGCGGGTTAAGCAACGCTTGGTGCGGTCATTACTTGGATGGATTACCGATAATTTGTGTGGCAAAAAATCTTTTTCTCGAGCTCCTCCGTCCTTCGGAAGGCACGTCAGCGATAGCAATCGTTAGGTCAAGTTAGAGCCCTTGGCGACCTGACAACTCTAACACTAGGTGAGCCTCACGACTATACGAAAAGAAGAAGTTTTCGAAGATTGAAAAGATTTTTCTTCTGTTTTCGCGATGTTGGATTGAAATCAAACTCATTTTTCGGTTTTAATCGCGTGGTGTTTATTACTTTTACCATTGTTACAATGATCAACGTTTCGAGTTTTTCAGTCAAACCTGAAAAAAGACCTGTATAGGTCTAGAAACGTTGAGCATTGAAACAATGCTAAAAGTAATGAACACCACTGGATTAACACCGAAAAATGAGTTTAATCTTGAAAGTGGAAAATCTATTCTCATGTGGGTTGGGTTCGACATTCGATTAGATTTTCATCGAATACAGCGATGACATCTTTATTGTATCGCTCATTTGAAATTGAAATACTTATTATTTATTCCTACAGCATTCCTGCGACAACTAAACAGTCTTTCGTCTCGTTTTATATTTTTTTATGTCCTTAAATGTAGAGAACATAAATATTAATACCTGCCATTATGTTATTATTAACCACCAATTTAGGTTATTCGAATATAAATAAATATTTTTGGTTTAAACAAAAATATATTTTAAACAGTTTTCGTAACTTCGCAAATGTCGAAGGCGTCACGGAGTGCATGTGGGTGATTGTTGCGGCGACGCCAGTCGATTCATAAGAAATTCTAATGTAGTGTTGTAGAGAAGTGAGCGTGCACCGTCATTGCGTGCATTGGCCGAGCCGGGCTGCGCGTGGGCAGCTATAAATGATTTTTGTGTGGTACAATACAATGAAGTAAATTGAATTGTTAACTTAGGAGGTAAATGTGGAGCTTTGAATCAAAATGGGCAGGTAATATAGCCAACAGTAACAGAGGGAGAAAATTAATGAGGTTATGTCTACACTTATCTTCAGCGTGAATTATACACAGAAACGGCGTAAAGTAAAGATGCGGAGAAGGCGCAGCGCAGGCGGCGCGGCGCGTGCGTTCCGAGGTCCTAGGCCTGTGGAAATCAGACCCAGGGGCATTGGTATTAAAAAATAAATTTATTGTCGAACTCTCCACAGTAACGCCACACACAGTATATTATTTGTAAAAGAAGAGGCGGCGTGTTGGTGGCTCACTTTGGTATAGGAAACGCCTTAGTTATGACTTGCACAGCGATGTGTGAATGTGTTGCGGCATTGCATTGATTTATTTTATTACTATCAGCACCCTGCGTTTTAATCCTAATAAATTCCAATTCCATCAGAATATTGGAATAAACTAGGTTCTTGCCGTGGTTTCAATCGCTTAAGTCCTGATCCCGTGGAAAATTTCAAAAAACTTTCTTTAGCGGATACCTACACAAAGATCCAAGACCAGCGGTTTAGGCTATGCGTTGATTTATCTTCTTCTTCTAATATATAAAATTTCCATGTCACAATGTTAGTTACTGTACTCCTCCGAATCGGCTTTACCGATTTTTACCAAATTTTATATGCGTATTCAGTAGGTCTGAGAATCGGCTACTATCTATAATTTATAAGGCAAAACAACGTTTGCCGGGTCAGCTAGTAGTTCTATATATTTTTATAGATGTACTAGCTGCGCTGCGAATTATTCCAGATCTTCAGCTATCGGTATTAGCAAGTTTCAGTAGTTTTTGCGAAAAGGAGTAATAAACATACTCGTTTACTTTTACTTACACATAAACTTTAACATTTATACTACTAGTAGGATTATTCGTAGTAATACGAATTAAACACTTGACACGATGATGACTTTTAACAATTAGCGTTGATAACCAATTTGACCGACTTTAAACATGCTTCTGACAAATTATGACATAAGCACGCAATTGTATAATATCTTTATACTTGCTTCTCCGATGTGGTAAATTAAGCACAGTAATGATGGGTAGTGTAATAGGTATACCTACCTATTAGAGATGGACTATGGTTTTTCGCCGACTAGTCGGTTTTAAAATTGCCGACTAGTCGACAATGCGAATCATCATAATTCGAAGATTTTCAGGTTAGTCGTCATCAAAAATTAAAAATAAAAATTAACCGTTTTGGAGAAAAATAGAACATAGCTGATTCATGTTAAGACATTTAAGGTGCGCCATGTACCCCTACCATGAGTTACTACGTAAATACGTGCACTGTAATGTTAACAGTTTGACCTTTTGCACAGCGCGCCTGCTCTACTCTTTCCCTGCCACACCGGACGCGACTTGTCGGCCGCGCGAGCCGATATTTTGCGTTGTGGACATACACAAACTGTTAACGTAACAGTGCACGTCTTTACGTACTAACTCATGGTAAGGGTTCTGATTGTTACGTTTGTTTACGTTTTAGTTTTCTGACTACCCACCTTCTAACTGATCAATAATTACTGTAACTGTCTATTTTTTTTGCATAATTGTTAGTTGACGACTAGTCGGTAACGCTGCCCGACTAGTCGGCCCCATCACTAGTACCTATGTAACACATTGCAAATATGAAAATTCGTGGTACAGAAATCCTTACCACCGGGGTTATGTATAGGTACATAGTACATGTATATGTATATAAAGTAATTAGACTTGCTTAATTAACTCTTACAAAACAAGTTTTTTTTCATAATTTCATAGCGGTGCAGACTAATGATAACTTAAAATTACAATAAAAATCAAATCATTTACTCACTCACAACACTCACTCACTCGTACTCATGTACGTACATCGTTTTTGAAAACATTCGTAGCGGAGCGGTCTATTTGCTTTTTAGGGTTCCGTACTCAAAGGGTAAAAACGGGACCCTATTACTGTCCGTCTGTCCGTCTGTCACCAGGCTGTTATAATATTAGTATAGATTAATATAGTAATAAAAAAACATAGTAGGGTACCTACCTACTGTAATAACATAAACACACATTTCTATCATTTTTAGGGTTCCGTACCTAAAGGTAAAAACGGGACCCTATTACTGAGACTTCGCTGTCTGTCTGTCCGTCTGTCCGTCTGTCCGTCTGTCCGTCTGTCCGTCTGTCCGTCTGTCTGTCACCAGGCTGTATCTCATGAACCGTAATAGCTAGACGGTTGAAATTTTCACAGAAGATGTATTTCGGTAGCCGCTACAACAACAAGTACTAAAAACAAAATAAAACAAATATTTAAGAGGGGCTCCCATACAACAAACGTGTTTCAGAAATAACAAGGAGTCGCGGGACAGGAACAAGGACAGGAGTTGGTCATGGAATTCAAAATGGCTGCCCTATCTGTCAAATATACCAGTCTGCCTTACTTACCAAAGAGTTTCTTTTATGTTTCATTTTTACAGCTGAGTCAAAGAAACGTTTGTAGAATGTAAACAGTACCTCGAGTCATACCTACTACGAAAATAAAATCAATAGCTCCCAAAGTGCGGGTCAGACGTAGGACGTACGTTTCATTTATTTAAACTTCGTTCGTTGACATTTTCCGATCGATTGCTTTGGGCAAACATTTGTTTGAGTGTCTAATTAGACGGATTGAACTTCTGTTTAATATGCTTTGTCTTTAACCGCCTAGCCCGGGATTTACGCGGGTAAAACCGCGGGACGTAGCTAGTGTATAATAAATGACTTAATGACTTTAGCGACTCATTATAGCTGAAAAAAAACCCCACAAATTCAGTTCTCATAATTTTAGGAAAAAGAACCGATATCATAATCGCTTCATCCGTTGAGCTACGATACCACAGACAGATACACAGACTCACAGATAGACACCTCAAACTTATATCTTCCATCTGAGGTCTTCTTCTTTTTCTTTTCGTGTCGTGGTGTGGCTTACCTAGTCTTAGGTCTCCCTAAGGCCTTTAACTTGACCTAACAACTGCTATCAGAGATAACAACTAGGACCAACTGCTTAACGTACCTTCCGAAGCTCGGAGGAACTCGAGAAAGTGTTTTTTTGCTACACAAATTATCGAGAGTTAAGAATACAGTTAACCAAATCTTAAATTCTATAATAATAGGTCATTAGCAAAATAAAGTAAGTAATTTCGTTACACACGTGACCTATTGTTCAAGGTTGTGTGAAGTAATTATAATTACTTGGGTAATAAATTGGGAAAACAAATTGAAGGTAATTAGTAGTAATTCAGTGAGTTTGTAATTAATGTAATTCCTATACATATTTTATTAGGGTTTCTGCTAAGGTAATGTGGGTATCTAAATAGGGTTGTTTTGTTTTAGACATCTAGTTTTGTTCTACAACTTTTGAAAATTTGAGTTTCTTTATAATTTTATTAAAAAAAAATTAAGGTTATGTCAAAAAAATCAGCTGTCGCTGGCACTAGGTAGGTTATGGCTATAGCATCCAAAGTCGATTACCTTATTCAGATTTTTAAAATCACTATATGTACCTCCATGCATGATAATTGTGGGGGTGTCAAAACGGAACAGTCATAATATTGCGCAAATAACTCTCTAACGTCTCTTTTATTTTCAGTATCAAATATTTCAACAAAAACTCATACCTACTTACATTTATTTGAAAGTGACTCTTTATATACTTTTTTCCTTTGATATTGACAGTTCTTTCTTTACATTTTTGATCTCTGATTCTAAAAATAGAGTATACCTACTTAATTTCTTATAGGCGTCGAACATAAAATATTCGTCTAGATACTTTTTAAACTTTCACGATATCCATCCATCATTATTATTAGAACTTATACAGGTCTAGCTAGATCGTGTTCATTGATCATTGTTTATAACTAATTAACTACCATAATATTAATTAATCGGAGACAATCTTTAGGTGGAGTTTTTAACGTCCTCATATAATCAATTATTTATGCATTTTCCAATTTCTATTGACTCTGTAGGTCGGGCGAATACCCGACTGCAACGCTGATTCGATTTGCGCTGAGAACAAGTAATTTATGCTTAAAAATAAACATTTGTTTCTGGTCAGTTCGTCTCTGTGTATAATATGTATTTATTTACAAAAGAAAAATGTAGGGGCATGGTCATATTGGTCATTGACCATTGGTCATCATGGCTGATATATGTTTTATGGCAAAACATATTTGCTCTAATGTCTTTATCTAGGGAGGAAACAATCGACTACGTTTGTAAAGTTTGTATGGAGAAAAGAGTAGGTAAACTTTTCCCTTAATACCATGGGGCTAAACGGCGTTGTATGATGCTCACAGAATTTATTTATATTTGTTTTTTTTGTTCCCAGATTCGACATAGTCCGTAAACTAGGACAAGGCACGTACGGAAAAGTTCAACTAGGTATTAACAAGAAGACAGGACAAGAGGTGGCTATTAAAACGATAAAGAAATGCAAGATAGAGTCCGAAGCCGATCTCATTAGGATCAGAAGGGAGGTTCAGATAATGTCTTCAGTCAGACATCCTAACATTGTACATATTTATGAAGGTTTGTAGCTACATTTTTATAGCACACTAGCTGCGTCCCGTGGAGTGCCTATGTTACTCCTCGATATAATGTAGCTTTCCATGAAAGAATTTGAATTTGAAATCGGTCTAGAAGATTTATTTCGATCCATACCACCAATTTATACATCTGGTATCCATTTGAAAACTGTAAATCATTAAAGTAGAGAATTAGCCATACGATAAATAAATAATTAAGTACAAGATAGTTCATAAATTCATAAACGGCGTCACCTACACCGGTAGACTAATTGGTAAAGTCAGTACTCCCGGATTGAGTAAAGATGCGTTGTTGGTTCGAATCCCGCTTTGCGTCTATCGTGCATTGTGTTTTTGCGGAAGTATTTTTCCTTTAAAATATTTCCATGAAAGCCTAGTGCTGGCTTAAGCACTTAAAAATAATAAATAGCACATAATTATGTCTGAAATACCATATAATTTAAGCACCCGAGAATGTGGTCTAAATAACAGAACAGTAGGAGTGCCTCTATAAAGTGCAAAACGGTGTATTTAAAGCACAAAATATTTCCGAATTTTAAATGGATATATGGTGTCATTTTTTGCCTTATAGAGCCTAATTTGTTTTTTATAGACTGATGATAATGACACAATGAGTTCATCTTAACCAAATGATGTTATTTTTTTAGTGATTTAAATTTTAATTTAGTATAAAATAACGTACAAAACGTAGTTCTGATATTTCTATGATGCCATAGTTCAAGAGAAAAATTGGACCATTATGCTAATTCAATTGTCCGCCTGTGTGTTTATTTTTATTTATTTAATTTGTTTTAGTATTTGAAAACAGTGAAAAAATGATTCTCGTAATGGAATATTGCTCCGGGGGCGAACTATACGATTATCTAAGCCAGAAGAAAGTATTACAAGAAGACGAAGCCAGAAGGTTATACATATTCATATTTTGTAAAAATAAGGGTGAAAACAGGTTACAGATTTTTCAATCGGCACGGAGCTGGCGATGAGCACTTTTAAAACTTTCACCTAAATATTGACAGTGTTAAAAATCAAGATCTGTTTTTAAATTCAAATGGCCTTGTTCACAATGAGGGCTTTATTGCTCGATATAGAATAGTATATAATAATAAGTAGTAATCGTATATTTATGTTGGTAGCTATAGAGCAAATAAATAATTCGCACGTATACCTCCAATCTACGCCAAGCGGACTTGACTGTGTTCCGATACGTATACCAGTGACACCACTATGGTAGACGAGTGAGATCTTGTTCCACTGCCGTCTTCCTATCTTCTAGATAAGCGTGCTACATTTTAGACCATATCGTCATTAAAGAATAATTTATCGTGTATAAAAAATAATGATAAAATCTTTAGGCTGTTTTTACCCTAATTCTGAAGTAGAAGCAATTTAAATTGAATGTTTGTTACACATGCGAAGCTTTGGTATGGAACGTTAATTTACTATTTAATTTATAATTCCGCAGATTATTCAGACAAATAGCAACAGCTGTATACTACTGCCATATACATAAAATATGCCATAGAGATTTAAAACTGGAAAATGTATTATTAGACGATACTGGTAGTGCTAAGGTTTGTATTAGTAAGTTTTTTAAATACATGATACCTTACTCTTAGCTCTAAATTGCAGAGCTAACTCGTGCAGTAATTATATGACTTTAGTCTTTTTTTTCACATATTTAAAACAGTTTAAGCATAAATAATAACATTCCAAATAACAAAAATCACAGAGATTTTTCGGTTTATTAGTAAGTTAATTCAAAATATCATAAAACAACTTTGACAAGTCAAACAATTCTAAAGTTGGAACCAATCAGTCCTTTTTAAGAACTGCACGAGCTATTTAGAGCTGAGTAACGTCTCAGTAAATATACTTGTACTGTATTGATTAACATCCAATTGTCCTTAGAATGATTTAGGTATTTATCAGTCATCGAAATCTTTTAGCTGGATATTTTTTTCGATCCTAAGCATAATCTCTGGTAGAACTTAGGGAAAGCTTCTATATTTAGTACGAACAAAGGCGGACAAATAAATCTGTCATCTCAGACCTGAGTTTATAGTAGATTGTTTACTAAAGTCAAACAACTATTTTGACGGGGAGAGTGTGTTTCAAACCGTCGCTGCATTCTACTTTAGAATTCTACACTATGATGACCGCTCGCTCTTACGACTTACATTTAGTGCCTTACCAGTTATCACACTGGCGAATTGTTGGCGAATTTAAAGCGAAGCGATCACGCAACGAGTTCGCCGCGTCAACACCAGTTAAATTTAAATTCATAATTTTCACGTTAAATGGGAATTAAAGCCAAACCCAACAGCAGCGTTTCCTCGTCATAATCCATTCTGTTACTGAGTGTACCGAACACGGATCGTACGCTACGCATCCGCGACGTGTTCGCCTCGGGCTCAAAGCGTACTCGCTGCGTGATCGCTTCGCTTTAAATTCGCTCACAGTTCGCCAATGTGATAACTATAGTGATAAGGCACTTAGCATCAAGTGATAAGTAAATAATTACTTAACTAAAGTTTCCCTCCGAGAGGTTTGTGAGGGCGCCTGTAAGAGAATACCGGTGGCTGATTTTGAAAAGACTTGATCTTAAGTAGTCCTTGTTCTTCGCTGAAAAGCGTGGTGACTTTCAAAATGAATTTTAAGTTTTGACAGCCTATATCAAATAGGCACTTAAAACTTTGTCCGTACAGTTTATTATTGGAAAATGACATTCTATCTTGAAAAGTTCATTGAACATTGGTTTGACCTTTAGGCATACGTAGGCATATCTAGTCATTTCCAGAATTATGTTACTGAAGGACGTTACAAATATATGATGTACTACGACGATTTCAAACCTACGATTGCAAAGTCGCTGATTTCGTCTGTTTCGCCTTTAACTGTTTTCAAACCAAAAAATAGTTAAAAATTATTAAGAGAATTTCTTCCTTTCGGAAGACAATACATTGCCTACTCCCATGCAAAACCGGGCATGTCACTAATATGTCTTAAACTAAATATTTTTATTTTAACTAGCCGAACTGAGGAGCAAAACTGAGAATCCAAAGTTTCATACAAACTTTCATCTCCATTTTAACTCCCCATACACACATACACCCATATCTGTCTATTGTATTTCTAGAGTTCTAAGTTAAAAAAAAATTGCACGCAGGAGATAACACGGGATGTCGTAATAACCTCTAATCTTTCAATTTCAGATTGCCGATTTCGGTCTATCAAATGTATTCAAAGAGACCTCGTTATTGTCGACGTTTTGTGGGTCCCCACTGTACGCGTCGCCGGAGATTGTCAAAGGGACGCCTTATATTGGCCCTGAGGTAAATAAGAACATCTTAAGAAGGATCATAGCTTAGCTAATTGCGTACCTATATAAAACATTTTAAATTCAATTCTCAATTAAACTTTTAAGTATGACTAGTTTCAAAGGACCGATTTCATACTTTAATTGAAAAAAAAAGACTTTACCAGTTGACACTTTTAGAAGACTTGACCAATCGACACAAATGAACGACTTAACCAATCAACACAAATAAACGACTTGACCAATTGACACTATATCAGGGCTTGACGAATGAACACTAAAATTTGCGGTAACTATTCGCTTGACCAATTGACACAATTTTTTGACTTGACCAATTGTCCACTACATCAAATGGATTTAGAACTTTGAACTCAATTTTCAACAACAAATACATAATTTGCAAAAAATTACAACTGTCTAGCTATCACGGTTCATGAGGTACAGCCTGGTGACAGACAGACAGTTGAGTCTTCGTGAAATGGTCCCGTTTATACCCTTTGGGTACGGAATTCTAAACATAATTAATTAAGGTTCTTTGGTTCTGTAAAGTTAATAAATACATTATTGATTATCAAAGTACTAAAGTATCATGACAAATCTTTGCTTAACATTCGTTCTGCTATAGTACACAGAATTCCTACTACATTTCCAGATGTAATTATAAGTTTATTGACGAGGTAATAAATATTTCTTCAGATCTGTGGCCCAGATTTTTTAATTCAATTTCTTGTAATCAGCAATTATTTGAATTAACGGTCTGATGCTTGTTACTTTTTAGAATTCAATGTTTAATCAAAATCAGGTCAATTATTCATTGAAAATCAAAATTAGTTATGTATTGCACATATACCACGATCGAATCGAAAACAAAGCACGATCGAAATAGAAACAAAAACGTGTGACACTCGGGGACTGCGGTAAAGCTATTGCATAGCATTTTCATCAACTTATGCATTTTTTTTGTACCACGTTGCCATGGTAGGTGGAGTGGGGGGTATAAGGTTTTTTTTGTTACGAAATTTCTTCATTCAAAGCTCAAAGCCCGCGATAAAAGCTATGCAATAGCTTAAAAAACCGGGCAAGTGCGACATTCGCGCACAAAGGGTTCCGTACCACTATGACATTTGAGTACGGAACCCTAAAATGATTTACATCCAATTTTTAAATTTGATAGGAAAATGTGAAATATTTAGCTTCGATCCTTACTCCCTTCATACGACCACACTACTCAAAAAAAAAAAAAAAAGACTGGCACAAAGAAATTCTGAAACTTTTATGAAACTCTTTGGTAAGTGAAGGCAGACTGGTATTATTTGACAGACAGGGCGGCCATTTTGAATTCCACGACCTACTCGATTCCCTTGTAGTTTTTGAAACACGTTTGTTGTATGGGAGCCCCTCTTAAACATTTGTTTTATTTTGTTTTTAGTATTTGTTGTTGTAGCGGCAACCGAAATACATCTTCTGTGAAAATTTCAACCGTCAAGCTATTACGGTTCATGAGATACAGCCTGGTGACAGACGGACGGACGGACCGACGGACAGACGGACAGACAGACAGACAGACAGACAGACAGCGAAGTCTCAGTAATAGGGTCCCGTTTTTACCCTTTGGGTACGGAACCCTAAAAACGATCGAAACCGAAAAAAAGTCGATCGACAAAACCAAAAACTATCTAAAAAAAGACGATCAGACATCTTATTCAATAACTAACCCACCTATTGTTTATCTAAGTACCGACTTAAGTGCCATTGCTCCCTGTACCAACATTGAATGTTAATTATTTCATTAAAGCCAGGTCATGGCTCATTAGCATTTAGATGAATCTATTTTGTACCTACTACTCTACTACTCTAAACTTAGGTATAGATGATCAAAGTACTTTCAAGTACATACATGCTTAAATCGCATACTTCTTTATAAAAAAAGTTCCGATCCCGTGGAAATATCGGGATCAAAAGTATGTTACTCAGGGTGAATGTAGCTTTCTAATGGTGAAAGAATTTTTGAAATCGGCACAGTAGTTTTTGAGTTTATTCGTTACAAACATACAGACACACATACACACAGAATACAAATCTTTCCTCTTTATAATATTAGTATAGAAGCATAGATATCTTGGTCTGCAGATCAAAAGCCATTTCGATGAATTCGGTATACCTACCTACAGTATATTATTTGTTTTTCCAGGTCGACTGTTGGTCCCTAGGAGTTCTCCTATACACTCTAGTCTACGGAGCCATGCCGTTCGACGGCTCCAACTTCAAACGTCTAGTCCGACAGATCAGCAACGGTGATTACTACGAACCCAGAACACCTTCCAGTAAGTTCTTCTTCTTTTTGTATAGTTGTCTGGCTCACCTGGTGTTAGAGTTGTCGAGTCGCCCTCAAGCCTCTAACTTGACCTAACGAAGACCAACTGCTTAACGTGCCTTCCGAAGCACGGAGGAGCTCGAGAAACGTATTTTTTTGCCACACAATTTTTTAGTCACCCATTCAAGTAATGACCGCGCCAAGCGTTGCTTAACCTGCACGACCATTAAAGATCGGCAGGTACAGACAAACCAATGAGCTTCTCCAGTAAGTGTTTATACTACACTTGCGACCGTTAAACTCAACTTTAACAGTAGAGACGATCAGAAGGAAGACAGTTGTAAACAGCTACTGCAATAACGCTACAGCAAACTCAATTATACTTTTTAAGTTATTACATATTAGCTTTTATCGCAGGCTTTGAGCGCGGCGACCGAATCAAGAAATTCCGTAACGAAAAAAAACCTAACACCGCCTACCATGTACCATTATAATTGCATAAGTTGATAAAAAATGCTATGCAATAGCTTTACCGCGGCAGTCCCGTGTGTGCCACACGTTTTTTGCCACTTTTTGTCACTCGGTTGCATAGAAATATTTCTAACCAATATATCAATATTGTTTGGACTAACTTGATTTAAAGCCCAAATAATTTATCGTTTAAAAATCATTTTAGAAACTAGTAAGATTAATATCCGGATACGGCAAAGTAACCACGAGTGTTCACAATCAAGACGCTACGATCAACTTCAATAAATAAAACATTAACACTCCAATAACTGGTTAAAATATTACATCTAAACATGCACTAGAAAAAATATAATCTACTATTTCATTATAATCCCTAATTCAAATTTATTTTGTAAACTAGCTGTGCCCGCGACTTCGTCAGCGTTTTTCGGACTACCTACCCATCGCTGAGCAAAAGTCTACACTTGAACGGACGACCAGGGAAGTCTGTTGCTGAACAGAAGAGAATCATAGCAGAGTCTGTTTAAGTGTAGATTTTGCACAGCGCAGCGGTAGGTAACGTGTTGCATGCTTATACGCATTACTTATAATAAGAAGTAGCCTTGATCGAAAATTCAAAAAAATCAAAACCCGACTTCGAATTAAGGACAAAACAATAAAAATAAGCTCTCCAACATACAGTGCAACTGACTTTCTGTTATGTAAGCTGAAGTTGGGTAGCTTAACTAAATGATGTCTTTTTTTTACGTGGGTACTGCACCTTATGCACTGTCAGGCCACTCTCGTTGGGCTCCCTACCATAGGTTTACCCGACAACGGCGGCCTTTCCAAGCCTCATCTCTACCTCTGCCCGATAGACAATCCCTCTCCGTTTCCCCTCCCTCAGCACGGTCACGCCACCGTCTCGAGGTCCCCAAAGCCGGTGATAAAGCCCCCCCTCCCTCACCGAGTTCACCACCAGAGGCTGAGGTGATTTTTTATAGTGGTTATCTTCCATGCGGCCCCTTTCTTGCGGAAAGGACCCCCGAGCCCGCTGACGCGGGATTACGGGTTAGAAGCCTGGCAAGCCCGGTTTCCCACCTCGTGCGCCTCTTAGCTTTCAGCTACTGAGTCCCCTCACAACGGCAAGGTGGACGACCATCTGGAGGGTAAAACGTAACGTCGTGTCCGGGACTCGTGACTCGAACGCGCAGCCGTCGAATCGGAAGCCATCAGTCGGCTCGGTAGGCCACCGTTCCTTAAAAAGGGAATGCGCCGGTCTGTGATTCGAACGCGGAACCCTCGAATCGGAATCCACAGCTGCCATCGTGCCACGTAAACTACATGCAATCAGCATCTACTCAGTAAAACTGCCCCATTACAGCTATATTTTTTAAATCCTTTTTATTGAATTTTCGACTGCCACTAAAAATGATCAAAATTGTAACCGTAACTTTAATCACTGAAGAATTTTTGAGAAGGTGGTTTCAGGTGGTCCATCAATTTATACCTTGTTCTTAATAAGCCGATTCTATTGATGGAAGTCCAAAAATTAGTAATTTACAGCATTCCGGGATGCTATTCTGCTCATCATTCCGAAGGTTCTCATCAGATCTTCACCAACAATTTATGGGACCAACTCGGGACTCTCACTTTCCAAATAAAAAAAGAATGATCGAAATCGGACTTTATATGCCGGAGTACGGTTTGAACATATTCACATACAAACAATATGCGGGTAGAATTGAGCAGATCCTCTTTTTTTTAAAGTCGGTTAAAAACAACCATTATAAAGAATTTCCGTATGTCCGAAGGATCCGGATATATGGAGAGACAAAGGTATACGGTATTTTAGGAATTTCCTGAAAAAAAACTGGATATCCGGTTTTTTTTATTTTCGACCGGATATCCGGTTAGTCATGTATTGATTCCACACAACATACTTCTTCAATACAACATTCAAACTAACTAAGTAAAAGCAGAAAAATCACTTTATCCGGATAACCGGACAAAATATCCGGATAAAAAATAGCCTATATGTTAATCGGGGTCTAAAGCTATCTGCATACCAAATTTGGTTAAAATCGGATAAGCCGTTTCTGAGATTAGCGGGCACAAAGGCACACACAAACAGACAAACAGACAAACAGACAAACAGACAACCAGAAAAACAGAAAAATAGGTTCTACTGCGTTCATAGATACCCATACAATTTATATTTTTTTTATATCTTCCAAAAACAGACACCGCTGAGTTACGATTTTATTATATGTATAGATTAAAGCTGGATACTTTCCGCCTTATTTATCTATAATAAAATAGTTTAATAATCCTATTTTCGAAATTAAAGATATTTTTCGGTTTTAATCGCGTGGTCAGTCAATCCTAAAGAAGGGACCTGGAAAGGTCTCGAAACGTTGAGCGTTGAAACAAGTCTAAAAGCAATAAACACCACGCGATTTAAACCGTCTTTAATTTCAATACAACATCGCGAAAACAGAAGAAAAATCTAATCCTATTTTCGTAAAAAATGTCATCTCCCTTTCAAACTTTTGCAAATTACAGAGGTGCGACTGACGCAAAACATATTTTCAATGTTTATTAAATATAAGTAATCTTCTAATATATAAAATTTCCATGTCACAGTGTAAGTTACCGTACTCCTCCGAAACGGCTTGACCGATTTTTATGAAATTTTATTTTCTTATTCAGTAGGTCTGAGAATCGGCTACTATCTATAATTTATAAGGCAAAACAACGTTTGCCGGGTCAGCTAGTATATGTATAGATTTGTAAATAGAAGGATTTGCCGTTATCAAAGTACCGAATCATATAATATCTGATCTAAAATGTATTGAAATGAAAAAAGAAAATCCGCAAGGGGCGGGCGATATCACGTGTAAATGCTATATTTTACTAAAAATTCAGGTGTACCTATAAATAACTCATGAAATCTTTAAAACATGTCTGTGTATTTTTATAATTATCGTGCTAGTTAATAATTAGTTGTAAGTGTTGTAAATTGTATGTGTTGATCCATTAACCGTTATAATTGTTGTTCTGTGCAGCGGCGTCGCCTCTCATTCGAGACATGCTCACTGTGGATCCACTCAAGCGCGCCGATATTGCGTACATTTGTGACCATCCGTAAGTAGACTACCTACATTATATTAATGCTAGCTTTATTCTGAGGTTTCACCCAGATACAGCTCAAATCTGAGTTAAATTACAATTTGCATTACATCTTCGGTTTAGACATTTTTGTAATAATAGTAATTTATGCACCAATGTACGAAAGCCCTGTCTTATGTAGAGGGCGTCATATTGAATCTAGAGCGCAACGAAGGAATAGAATAAACTTACAAGTAAGTCGCAAGTTTGGACGCAAGCCTCGCGATGTCTGGTCGAAACTTTTGTAGTCTAATTTTTTCCTTTAAAATATTTCTTTGAACGCCCAGTGCAGGCTTAAGCACTTAAAATTAAATAAAAATGAATGAATGTTTCGTAAAATCAATCGTTCTCTGTAACGACTAGTTAACTCAAATGAAAGTAACCATCTTACATACCATAGTTATGAATGTAATGATACGCTCTGATAGACTGGAAAATATGTTATCCATATAATAAAAACCTTACACTAATCAACAAAACGAAGTATGGGAAAAGTTAAATCTTGATTACGACTAGGTGTATAGTAAAGTATTAATTGATGCGTATGCTAATTCAGTAACAAATTGGTTCAGTTTATATGGTTGGTGAACGCACTTTCTATTTTAAAGGAATTGTGTTACTATGTTGAATATGCATAGCAGATAACAATATAGAAAGTACTCCTGTTAGTCTGGCAAAACATTAGTAGGTGTAGTATGTATTTACGGGTGTATATGGGGCCCATTAAGACGTTCTGTATACGCCCACTAAAAGGGTCTGTATGGGCCCCACTAAGAAGGTGTGTAAGGGGCCTACTAACAGGTTCTGTATAGGCCCACTAAAAGGGTGCGTATGGGGCCCTCTTAGAAGGAGTGTATGGGGCCCACTAAGAGGGTATGTATGGGTCCACTAAGAAGGTGTGTAAGGGGCCTACTAACAGGTTCTGTATAGGCCCACTAAAAGGGTGCGTATGGGGCCCTCTTAGAAGGAGTGTATGGGGCCCACTAAGAGGGTATGTATGGGTCCCACTAAGAGGTTTTGTATGGACCCACTAAAAGGGTGTGTATGGGGCCCACTATGAGGGTGTGTATGAGGCCCACTAAGAGATTCTGTATGGGCCAACTAAAAGGGTGTGTATGGGGCCCACTTAGAAGGAGTGTAAGGGGCCCACTATGCTTTCGTTTTTGAGTACGACCATTAGGCAATTATATGTTCGATTCATATCTTTTAAGTGAAAGTTAATAAAGTATCCAGCGGTCTAAGTCGTAACGCCAACCGGACTCGTCCGTGTTCAGCCACTAAGGAAGAAGGGTAGGATCTTGTTCCACTGGCCGTCTTCTAGATAAGCGTGTTACATCTTAGACCATACCATCACTTACCGTCAGGATCACTATCTGTCATACCCTCGTCTATCGTGTTTAAAAAAACAGTATATTTTTAGGATATGAATCCGAACGCACATTTTTCTTGTTCGATTCCGTTTTGGTTATCTATACTTATTATATGAGTATGAAATAAAACTACTTATAAAAATCATTAAAACACTTTTATCTTTTTCGTATTAGATGGGTGAACACCGGTTGTGAAACGTCTTGCCTTGAAATGGCGGAGGCTTTGGCTGCCGAAACACCGGTGCGACTTGACTTGCTGCTGTCTCTGGCTCCGGCTGCTCCTTCCAACTCGAATTCTGTTGTCGTTCCCGCTGAGGTAAAACTTGGTGTTTTGTTTGACTACATAAGGGGGCGTCCATAAATAACGTGAGGTGTTTTTTTGAAATTTTCTGTCCCTCCCTCCCCCCCTGGTGAGATGTCGTGAGATTTTATTCAACCCCCTCCCCCATCCTCCAATCTCACGTGAGATTTTTCAAAATGTAGGTTTCTTACGTAAACGCGTTGGATTGTTATTGTAAAAAGAAAAAAAAATTTGCTTCGTGCTTTTATTTACGACTAACAAACTCTAGAGTGGGTTCAGTTTCTGGAGCAGTAAAATACAGCTCCGGTAGCAGAATTTTTTTTTCAGTGTGTACAATCTGGATTAAATGGACCAAAATAGTTTTTTTTTTTTGTTTCAATCAGAAAAAAAATTGCGTGATATTTACCGAGACCCTCCCTCTCACCAACGTAAGATTATAAGAGATTTGACTCGACCCCCTCCCCCCTCCCCCCTTAAATATCTCACGTAATTTATGGACGCCCCCTAACTTGTTAAAATACCTACGTCTAAGTTATCAAATACAATTTATCGAACGTCATAAATGGATTGGAATAAAATGCTTTGTCCTGACTGACTGACTTTGGAGAGTGTGATGTTTATATGATGAAGGCATCCGATAAGAAAAGGTTTTTCGAAATTCACACGGGATCGGGACTTACGCAGGTAAAACCGAGGGACACAGCTAGTTTGGTATATAAATATTTAACTTGTCTGTTACTCTATGTAGACTCTATGGCAAGTCTTTAAAATGTCAAGTTTTCCGAAAAAATAAATAATATTTATAAGGACAACCACACAGCAACAAATAAATACAGATAATTAGTAGAAAGATATTAAAATAGTTTTATTTTTAGTTTAGATCGCATTAGGTTTAAAGCATGATTTATGCTAGACTGAGCCGTGTCCAGGCTGGAGCGGGGACGGGCTACTTTTGTATGAAGACAACATGCAAAACAAAAGCTGTCTTCATAGCCCGTCCCCGCCCCGGCCCGGACACGGCCCGGTCTAGCATAAATCATGCTTTAATCAATCATTTTTTCATAAATATAGGTCGGTACCGTTAGCATTATGTGCAGGTATTAAAATAAACACTATCTCGTTTCCTCCAGGCTGAACTAGGTCCCGAAGAGAGCTGCACAGACCTGACAAGCTCGACCTCCATGGCCGTAGAGCCCAGCAACTCGGCTGAGAAGAGAATCTTGGACCTCGTGGCCGAGGGGGGGGAGGATGCCATCAAACCCTCGCCCACCAGGACCATCGTCACGGCGGGAGAGAACAAACGGAAGCTGGAGCTGGCGATGTCGGCTAGTGGCCTGCAGAGGAAGAAGGAGAGGGTTGCCAGGTAAATACTACATAAAGATTGTGGTGTTGTTGACTTGGGAGGCTACCGCGCTAGTTCCGTCGCCATCGGCATCGAATTAATTTGACAGTTGACAGCTGAATTTCGCACCGCGAACATTCCAAATCGACGCGTCGATTACTCATGCCGATGCCGACGCCAAACTGAAAGAATGAAAATGAGATTTTTGAAAGAAAATCTTTAAATCGACGGCTGAAGGCCATGGATGCGCGGTGTCAAAATTGAAAACCCCGCTGTCAAAGATGCCAAACTACCGCGTCGACATCTAGTTGATGTCAACGGAAATAGCGCGGTAGCCTTGCTGGGTTATCGGGGGAACGCGCTAAAGCCTCTTGTAATGTTAGTAAGGATTATTTTAGTATAGATTATTGCTCCATTTCTATTATTGTTCAATAGTAAATATGCGACAATGTGAATCACATGATTACTGCAAAAAACCCCATAAGTTTCTAGTGTCTTCTTCTCATTGGAGGTCGCGTTCCGAAGACACATTAGATTACATTATATAATTGACTATTCAAAGTGTTATTTTAATAAGTATCCAAATGAATAAACATATTTTGAGTTTGAGTGTGTTGCTGAATTTTCATAAAAATGATAACCCAGTGCCTAACATTGACTTTTCCATTGCTTCCAAACCGGGTAAAGAGTTGTTGTAAAATGGCCACTATTTTACAATGACTTCTTCGATCACGAGTAGACTGTAATCAGGAGGTACTGTAAAGTCCCTCGAATCGTGGGGCATTTAGAATGCTAAAAATATTTATGTTTTTTTTTTCTTTTAGTCAGGCAAGCATGGGTTCCCAAGCGGCAGCTTTGCCCGAGGAGGCGGCAGCAGAGTCACCACCGGCTGATGGAGCAACTGCTGATGATATGGTATCTATTTAATTTTTTGTTTATAATCTACTAGCGGCCCTCGCAGGCTTTATTAAAACCTTCATCTTCTCTATCTATTTAAAAAAAAACCTCATCAAAATCCGTTGGGTAGTTTTAATGATCTAAGCATACATTGTTTGTTTGTTTGAACGCGCTAATCTCTGGAACCGCTTTGAAAATTTCTTTCAGTGTTGGATAGTCAATTTATAGAGAAAGGCTATAGGCTACTTTTTATAATTTATATAATCGGTCACTGCCACTGTAGCACTAATCAGTAAACTCAACTTGCAGCCAATCCAGCCATCTTTGAAATCATCAGCAACTATAACGATCTCCCCCTCCCCCGCTCCGATACTAGAAATCAAAGAACCGACCAAACTGGAGTCACAGAAGGACGAGTCACCTTCGCCCACTAAAGAGAAGACCGGTGCTAAACCGCGCATCGCAGTCAAGAAAAAGGCTTCACCGACCAAAACTGTTGAAGAAAAACCAGCACTTGATAAAGAAGAGGCTAAAGTGAGTCTTAGCTTAGGACTTGGCCGCAGTATGAGCGAATCAGGACGTAACTAAATCAATCGAAATAACTCTCCTTCGGCGGTCGGGTAAAAAGCCTGCCATTTGTATGAGTTTCCTTGTGTTCCAAAATCACTAGGTAAAAAAAAACCGCAATCGGGACAAATTCTTAAGAGGATAATCTCCATTCTCTTACTCCATACAAACGTAGTTTACATTTTCCTCCCTGGATAAAAACATTAGAGCAAATATGTTTATGCCATATAACCTATATCTGTCATGACAATGCATCTACCTTTTTATTTTTTTTATTTTCTAATAAAAAAATAAAAAAAAATAAAAAATTAAAAATGAAAAAAATAAAAAGGTAGATGCATAGTCATGACAGATATAGGTTTTATGGCATATTGACGGTGTCATAAAGGATCCTTTACACTATACTGTAGCCCTGCTGTCGGCTTTTATACGCCTCGATCCATTGGCTTTGCCTCAAGCATAGTGTGAAAGAGCCTTCCGAACTGTAAAGTGAACATGTTTGTTTAGCAACAAGAAGAACCAAAGCCGAGCGCAGTAGCGGCGGCGGCAGACAAACTGACTTCCCTATCGATAGCACAGACGCCCGAGACTAAGACACCTGTCAAACCTAAGAAATTATCTATACCAGGTAAATAAACCTATTTTTCTTTATTACTCCTCATCATCAAGAGATAGGGTATTTATTTATGTTTCTGTTGTCTAGGAGGTAATGTCGGCAGTTTCAAAGATCAATTCGAACGACGTGCGTCCCTCACTACCGCACAGGAAATCAAACGCAACATATCAAAACCAGGTACCTAACAAATTCTTTCTTAGAAAAACATTTCTAAATTTGCCACAACGACGAGGTTTGCCGGGCGAGCGTCCTGACCATTGAACCATGCGATCTCTCCATCGCCACGGTGAATCTATGAATATGTATTTTCCTGTTTACATTTTTTTGAAGTAATTAATTAACAATTGTACCCTATTCTCTTTGCAGTGGTGTCTAAAATCGCAAAGCCAAAAGCGCAAAGCGAAGATCGCGAGCTGCCCTCTAAAATGCCGCAAGACAACGGCACTGTTCGACTTCAACAGATCGGCATCGAGCCTTCACCTGTAAGTACATAAAGATATTAATTTATTACTTTTAGATAAGCTACCTGAAATCAATATAGTTTGTCGAGAAATACGTCGTTATAGTAACCGAAAAACAGATGAAATTTCACTTAAACTTTAGATTAAGTTTATAATAGATTTTACTTTTAATAAAATATTAGATTAAAATGTCGTAATTAAAATATACTATAAAACAAAGAGTGAAAATAATGTACATGGTAAGCAGTGAAATAGCATCTATTTGTTTAGTTCGTTACTCGTTCATATCAGTCGTCATATCAGGTATCAGTCAGTCAAGTGATGTTTGGTTTTGGGTAAATTCGTCAAATCGTGAATCATGCGTTCACGCATTGTGCATAATCAATGCACGAGTTACATTTTTAGTTTATACCGATCTTGTTGAGACTTTGTATCTATCCACCATGTCGAGGTATTATATTTGGGTGTTTAGATGTATTTGCTTCATTTGTGAATAATAACGCTTAGGACAAAATGTTGAATTCAACGCAGTTCTTTCTTCAATATGTCGTCCCACAAAAAGAAAAAAAAGTATGTGAGTGTAGTTTGCTCGAATAGTGATCGGGAAGAGAGTGATTGTTCGCCCGCTAATTTGTCCCAATGTAGCGCGTGGGCCACCCCTAATAGCCACCACTCCTAACCACTAAGACATCCAGTAAGATACCACGGGAACCTACTACGGATTGGATAATATTTTTTTTTATAGATTCTTCTTCTGTTTTCGCGATGCTGTATTGAAATTAAAGACATTTTTCGGTTTGAATCGCGTGCTTTTATTACTTTTAGCATTGTTACAACGCTCAACGTTTCGAGACCTTTCCAGGTCTCTTCTTCAGAATAGACTAAAAGTAATAAAAACCACGCGATTCAAACCGAAAAATGTCTTTAATTTCAATATTTTTTTTTGTTAAAAAAAATCGTTTTTAGTTCTGAAATATGCATTTGTCTATTGCTTCAGACCCCGCCTGCGGAACCGGAACCGAACCGCGGAGGCGTTAAGAAAACTGAGAGCGAGCCTACACACGGGGTCACTGCGGCCGACCCATCGGTGCTCCTGCAAGATGCTAGAAGGTAACACATTGCACATTACTACTGCATGTTTAGCTTGTTATATGGTGGTAAACTATAGATTGAATACTTGGGTTTCGTTTTTATAAATATACTAGCTAATCCGCCGCCACTTTGAATCGCTATCGAAACTTAACACTGGCAACGTTACAAACTTCTTGGGGTCTGGTTATAATATGTCTGAAAATGTATGACAAAATTATGTTTCCGACAATTCTAACAATTATTGTCACCATTTTCAATCTCTATCTATTGGTGACCGCGTGAACATCAGTCTTGTAGTTTCTGAGTTTATCGGTTACAGACTGTCTGACAAACAGACAGATGTGGCAGATTACTTTATTTTTATAATATTTAGAAATAGAGTAGGGCACTAGAGATAAAAAATAGTAGATGATTCAAATATTTGTTACACGCTACAGAGCTTTTTTCAGAGAAATGATTTTTTGTATTAATAATTTCCAGGAGTCTGCAGAATTCGATGGCTAAATTGGTAGAAGAGAAAGCCGGCGAGGAACATCGCAGGCGCGCGGCACGAGATATCATATCCACTGCTATACGAACAGGTTAGTTCATCGTTAGACGATAGCACATACACGTAGCATACAATAATAGTCCAGGGTCCCTGGTACATTTTTGCAAACTGATTACTATCAAGCTAGTTTTCCGTGAGTAGCTTTTGATGAGACGCTCAACAATTTCCTTTAGGAAATTCGATTGTGGTAGACAACAGAGATAGGATCTGTACTACTGCTTTTGACCGTAGGACCGGGATAACGGACCACGCAATTTGTAGGACAATATGACTGTTAAATTAAAATATAAATACTCGTTATTATTTAAAGTCCGGTTGAAATAGAGGTCAGGGTAGAATACCCACCATCTAGGTAATCTAAGGTTCTACGCTTACGTCTGTGTACTATCCTGCAGGCAAGCCGCCAGTCCCGTACGGGCGGTCGTCGAGTGCGGGCGTGACCATGCTGTCGTCCCCGCCGGGCACGCCGCCCGCGCCCGCGCCCGCCTCCGCCGGACCCAGGCTGTTCCGCACGGAGGCGCAGCACCGGGTGGAAGACCATCGGCCCAGGTACATTGTACGAACAACATAGGTGCACGTGACGCACTTGTACAGATGGACACTGGGGACTGAAAAACATCATAGCCAATATCTAATGCGATGATAGAGGTAGCTCTCCTTTAGCGAACCGAATCTAGTCAGGGATCTGTTATAATAGATCCCTGACGGTTGCCCTTCGGGGTGGCCTGACGGTACAGCGGACCCCTCTCTTTATACCCTTGCTAGTCATAGCTGGGGACTGGGTTTGCTAGCCAATATCTAATTACGTGTTTTTGCGAAATTCTTAGTATTTCTCGAGAAAATTCTGTTTATAAAATCATCCTACAACGATTCGAGATGGACGAAGCGCCTAGGCCATTTGAGCTTCCAGCCAACACTGGTAATGACACCGGAGCGTCGTCGTTTAGTCGATTTTTTTCGACTTTTTTTGTGCTGTTCATTAGTAGAAGTGATATTCCAAGTGCTTTGCACTAATTTAAAAGTCTTGAACTTCAGTCCACGCTTCAGTATTATCTTCGTAAAGCCAAAGCTATTACTGCCGTTCAGACTACAACGGTACATATTCCATTCTATAAATCTTTATGTAATTCGTTTCAGGGGCGTGTCAGTGGAGCGTATCATCCCTATCCACATGTCCGAGGAGTCCCCCACGTCACCGACGGCGCCGGCGCCGCCCCGAGCCGCGCCCGCGCCCGCGCCCGCCACGCCCATCACGCGACCCGTACAACCTGCTCCTGTCAGGTAATATTAGTAGACTAAAGTTTAGTTGTAGG
>OY292399.1:26399019-26432850 GCA_958496205.1 Idaea biselata | reverse complement strand
GGGGGTATGTCCCGCGCGCGACCGACGCGGACCTCTAGGGATGAATCTCTCTCTCTACCGAAAGACGGCTCAATTCGAGCGGCCGATAAAACCCGACATCGAAAGTCAGTTTTCAGTATTACTTTACCGAGAAAGAAAACCGGATCCGAAAACCGAGTCCGATCGATGTTAACGAGATGAAGCCCGATGGGGATAAAAAAGTCATCTAACGGCCACTTTAGTGTTGAAGAAATATCATGTAGTTACCGACGCTGAGGTTGATGAGAGCGAGCGATCGGAGAGGAAAATTAAAAAACGGTTCAGTCGTCGCCAACGGTACGCTACCGGAGCCTGCCACCGCGCGCTTAGACGATACGAAGTCTAAATCTCCGGGTTTTACGATAAAAAAAGGAGGACAGCAAAAAAGGACCATCGACTCTGAGTCCGGAGAGAAAAAAGGAACGATAAAGAAAAAGATAATTCGAAAAGTTTCGTCGAAATCGAAAACCGATCTGAGCGTCACAGAGACTGGCGACGGTAAAACCGCAGCCGATAAGAAGAAAGTCACTAAAAAAGTGAAGGAGAAAGTCGGGGACGAGGATAAATCTTCGACTACCGTTCCGAAAAAGAAATCGATGTTACAATCTATAGGGCATAAATTAGAGAAATTAGCTTCGAGTAAATCTAGCTCCCCGGAGAAGCTAGCAGATAACGTCGCAGAGACTAAAAAAGAAGCATCTAAATTAAAAAGAACGCAGAGAGAGCAATCCGTGCCGGTCGCGGCAGACCCTCCCACTACCGAGTCCAATCTTATCAAACGAGCCGTGACCCTGACAGATGTCGCCGCTCTAGAGGTTCGGACTGCGACCCCGCCTCCTAACAAGACAACTGTTTCCAAAGTCCTAGGCTTATTTAGAAAATTCGAACCGAAAGACAAGACTAAACCCGTCGTAGAGAAGTGTCCGAGTGTCGATACCAACGACCTCAGCATCGCTACCGACCCGGGCATCGATCTCACCGACCCAGACAAAGACAAACCTCGGCGACCGACCTCGTTGCTCCTCAACGGTCTCGGTCGCAAAAACAAATACGGAAGAACCGCCAGCGACAGCGTCACAAATCTCGAAGACGAACGAACGACGCTTAAAAAGGAAGACATCAAAAACCCTAGAAACAGTTTAAAGTTAGATTTCTCTAGATTGCCAAGAGTAAAAAAAATAGTTCCTACAAATTCTGTGATAGAGCCGCAAATCATGAATACATCCTCCGTCGATGATGAGACTGAAAAGAGAGATATATCGGAGAAGGTTGGGGGCGCGCGCACCGTCACGCTAGAAAGTATACTGAATAACGGCGACTCGTCGAGTCGCAGTCGGTCACGGAGCAGATCGACTATATCGAATTCAGAAGTCAAATCCGATCTCAGTGCCGAATACAAGTCTGATAGAAACCCTATATCGCCATCGGATAACGGAACGTCGCATCCATTCAGAAATCACGAATCGACGACGCCCGAAAAGGAAGATATAGTCGATAGAATACGAAGGAAAAGTTTCTATTCGAGATTTAACGAGAAAAAACAGAGGAGAAAGAGTAACTTAGTAGGGCCGGGCGCGGTCGAGTACGATCCCCTAGCGCGGATACAAGCGCCACCGACGTACGACTTATCTCCGACGTCACCGGTATCGTACGATCTGTCTCCTTCCGCTGGCTCTGACTTATCTCCCTCCACGGAACGATACAGGACTCTCCTCGCCGACCTTTCCGTCCCTCGAAATAAGTACGACGGTTACGGGCTCAACGAAAAAATCGACACGTACCGATCCCTAGACCGCAACGACTTCAGAAAGTATCCGGGAACTAGGAGCTATTTAGACTACGAGCAGCCTTTATCGTACGGTGCTCAAAGATATTCGAGAACTAAGTCACTGTTGGACAGTTCGGACGGTACAGAGGATATCCTAGCTCCCGTGATGCGAGACCCGCTCAAATATAATAGAACTGTGTCGATGTATTCGCCCGGTAACTACGCCACGTACAGACCGAAGCGGACCGCTCATAACCCCGCCATAATACTCAAGGAGAGCGAGAAAGAACCTAGTCCCGAAAACGTATTGGAAAAAATAAGACAAAGGAAAAAAATATCCATCAGCGTCACGAGAAAACCCGATTCCGATAAAGAATCACTACCGAGGTGTGTATTACTCACATGTTTATGTCACGTCATTAATTCAAAATAACTTCCCCGAACTTTTTAAATATTGTGCACGCTTCATGCTTTTGAATTAAACGACAGCACTAATGCTTTGAGATTTAAAATCCCATAGATTTAGTATTTTCTTTTAGAAGTTCCAATTGTAAAATAGAATGCATTTTCATTGTAGATAGCGAACAATAACTGTAAAAAAATATCTAAATAATTCTTCGTTCATCATCAGTCAAATATCAGAGAAAGAACATGATTCTTGGACATTGTAGATTTGAATATTGGAGCACATCATTTTGTTGTCACAAGTCACGATCAGTCGTTTAGTAATAAAGGAATATCGTAAATAAACATCACAATAAAAGTTACACATAATATAACGGTATTGTTTACAGATCCCCAGTCCCATCTAAAGGCGAAAGCGACGGTACAGAATGCTCTGAAAAAGCTGACTGAAAGGAACTACTGATTATGACGGATAATATGTGATTTATGTAGGCATTTGTTGACAGTTTCTGTTTCGCAATATTATTACTACTTTCACTTGTTTTTTATAACACTATTCCGTTGGTTTTTATCGAGGCTGTACTTATATTCTTGCCAAAACATAGCTCATATAAGTCTCAGTGTAGGGCACATATATGATCAAAATTAAATGGAGCTTAATGAACAGTTGGTTGCCGTACATCTATGCACTATTTTGCACTGATATTAGTAAGGTTGGTTCTATCTTGATGTTAAGAGGCCAGCGGAGGTTATATTTTTCATACATTAGGTCGCTTAATATTTTACCTTTGTGTTTTTGTTAGGCCGCTAATTTGTCTCACCGTAGGGCAAGGGCCTGCTCTTAAAGGGGTTAGGCAGTAAGACCGTGTTGTTGACGCCAACTGTTCACAAAGTTCTATTTAATTCTGAGCTGACGTGTGTAATGTAGGGTCATCGGTTGCGAATGCTTCATTGTAAGACTGTCTCCAGTGGCAAAGCTATACACGAGTCAATTTTGTTTTTAAATCTCTACTCAAGTATTTGTGATCGTTTAACTAAATTTAGAGCCACGATGTCACAACGTAATTTTTTTAAAAGGCATCCGGACGTCGAGTTCTCCTTACAAACCTAATATTAAAATAATTTACATAAGTCATCTTTACACGTGTCTGTTAAACCTGCTATATATTATGCACCTAAAACGAAATTTTCATAAGATGTAAAGATTTCTTTTGTAAATCATTTTGGTTTGAATTTGTATTGGAAATTCAACCTCAGCAGGCCTCTTAAGTATTAGCTATAGACTTCGATCACTATCTTTGGGCCACAGAAGGGTACTCATAGTACGCTACGGTCCGAGTAATTTTTAATCGTATATTTGTTATTAAAATTATTAGAAACTACGAAATTTTAAAGTCATACTTTTTTACATTTTGTAGCTTCCTTTTTTCATAACATGCTGTGTTAACCAACCGCGGCAAATATAGTATTATGAGCTTTTTAGGCTGAACACTTGTTAGTATTCGTAACGATATATTTTGCAGAGTGTAATTTTTGTTAAGTATTTATTGTAAATTGATTCTTATGTGCCTTTATGAAATGCAAGTGACTGGATTTGATATAGTCCATTTTATTTACAAGCCACAGTTTAATCGGGCAAGTTTTGCATGCAACTTGTACGGAAATACGTCACATTTGCCGTACAAGTTAACTTGCATATTATTATGCGAATTATATTGGCATGCAAGTGGATTGTAATTTCACTTGTATGTCAGTTGCATGCAATTTGAAATGTGACGTCATGTATGACATATTTCCGAGCAAGTTGCATGCAAGTCCTGCCCAATGGAACCGCCGCTATATAGACAATTACACATTTTAGTGTGTTTGCACAAATTGTTTGATCAATATTATTTAATTGTATTACTATCCTTAATTATTATCGTTTTGTATTTGACCCTAAGTCAATTTAATGTTATCCATCCATAATGAAATAGTGTTGGATGCTAAGTCACGTAACAGTTATCGAATAGAATGGTGCTTAGAAGATTTGTTTAGAGTATTTATAGTTCAGAATGCATAGTCACAGTAAGTGTAAATGTTTACGATTGGTCTGCATTCAGATACAATTTGTTACGGATCTGCACAGCTCGAATATTCTTTCCTCTATGGCATTCAAGCTAGCGTCTATAGATGGGCCACGTAACGAAAAACCTTTTATCGGGGAGAGATACATAGATTTTGATTTAGATAAACATATAACCTGAGAGTTTAAACTTAAAACTAATGATTATAAAGGTACAAGAGGCGACCAGGCGGGCTTACCGCTAAAAGCGATCTCTTCCAGGGAACCTCTAGAGACGACCTTTTGGGGAGGTATCTAAAATGTTTTGGCATCCATAATAGCTTACCTAGAACCTAAAGCGATAAAAGGTGCTGAATACATGTTGTTTTGACAACATATCTAGCACCGATAATGTGGGTATTACAGCTTGTATGTCGCGAAAATATGTATGTATGTATGTTGTATGTTATGTACTACTACTTATGTAACTACTTATGTAGTTGACTTGATTTCTAAGCAAGTTGGAAAAACGTGAACATGTTTTTTGTATGGGGAACTCACGTTGATCCTCCCTAGAACCTACCCGCGTGAGGTTTTTACTTACTTGGTCCAACTATAGCTTTGATAAACGCTAACAAATAGGATATCTTACTTCGTTGCCATGTATAGGTATTTACCATCGAGTTTATAACGCCAAGAGGCCAGATCGTTTGCAATATTATTTAAAGCAATAATTTTAAATTTTAATAATTCATTCGTTTTATTTATTCTTATTAGAATTGAGATTATTTATTGCGTGTGGTGACTTTTAATATTTTTCGTGTCGTTCATAGTTTACTATGATGTGAAGGAACTGTGATTTTAAGAGAAATATTAAAGTTTCGATTACACGCGTTTTGTATTGAATGTGAATAAATTATATAGTTAAAAATATTTACTCTTTTATTTCTCTCACCCGATATACCAATATTACAATTTTAATGGATCAGTCGAGGTTATTTCGATTTATTGTGTAAACGGAGTTCGGTGACTACAGTTCCTATAGTCACGGGCGGACAGATCCCTTATAATACTTTAGAACTATACCAAATTGGTATAGTTCACGCAAAACTTAATGGCCCCTGTGATCTAGGAACGTAGCACTCACACAGCTGTATGCGTTGTTGGATGGTCGCGGGGAACGAGCGACACGCGGCGCGGGGTGGGTCGGTCCCCTCCCGACAACCGTACCTTTACCTGGCGCATCTATAATTCGCGTTCTGCGCAACTATCTGCGCCTAGATCACAGGGGCCATTTAGTTTTGCGTGAACTATACTAAATCTAAAAATTTCTTTTTAATTTTTGTATGTAGCTCAAGGCTATTTTATTTAGAAAATTTATTTTTAAAGGAAAAATAGCATTCAAAAATTTTCACTTGCGGCGAGGCTTGAACTCGCGTCTTTGGGTCAGTACCCCAACGTCTGCTCCAACTAGACTACGCAAGTCCACAACAATTTTCACTTGCGGCGAGTCATTTTTTTTATACTAAATCTGACAATTTAAAGTTTTAATATCGGAGAGTTGGTCCCGCCATCTTGACGCTAATGAATATGAGAGACATGATAATTCTTTAAAACTTTAGGTCACGTTTATCTTTTACTGTGCCATGAAGTTCAAAATTAACAGACAAAGACAAACGTTACATAAACTTAGTCATCGTTTATAAGTAAGAGGGTAATCGAGAATCCGCCTTCGACGGCCTTTGTTTCTTGTGAGTCTTTAATTGTCATGTACAGTCAGCATCAACACTCGATGACCACATTCAGATTTTCAAAATCGCATCTCACAAAGACATCTGACGTCACCTTCTGTCATACATCATAATTTTATTGTGAGTGTCCAAACAGGGCAGCTATTCTGATAAACGTTACATAAACTTAGCCATCGTTTATAAGTAAAGGGGTAAGTGTTCATCACTGAACTTTATCTATAAAAGTACGCTGGAGAATTGCTATACCATACAAAAATTACGTTAGATCTTTGTGCCGATTTGATTTGCGCCATGTTGCGCGTTTTCTATTAAAAGTGATGGTCCAAGTCCATGGAACTAATAGTTCCCTAATCGTGATGGTGACCGTCCATGGAACTAATAGTTCCCTGAACGGTCACCATTACTTTCAATAGAAAACAGCGCAACATGACGCAGATCAAATAGGCACAAAATTCAGTGCGTAATGCCCTGTCCATATTATGGAGGTCAGTGGTGTTTGTCGACTTTTGATTCTGACTGTACAATGAGCCTTGATTTTGTGTAAACTTTTCCTAATCAGAGCTAAAAAGTAAAAAAAAACAAAGTTAAAACATTTTATAACTGTATATTTAATTACGAATAATAATTATAATTGGTAATAAAACATTGACAATAATTATTGCATTAGACAGTAGTATGAGACTACGCTTCGAGTTGCTTCAAGTCTTTATAGTGAGGGAGGTCTTGAGCCGCAAGTCCTTCAAGAATGGAGTCGACGGTCGTGTCCGGGAAGCGTTCTACCCACGACGCGACCATACCTTCCGCGCTGGCTGGGTACCGCTTTAGTACTACGTCGCCATCTGGGTAACATAAGTTTATAAGTGAAAATTATAGGTTTACGGAATCCGGGTATTTAAATCTCAAACCGGAGTCCGTGCTTCAGAAGGCACGTTAAGCAGTTGGCTCCGGTTGTTATCTCTGATAGCAGTCGTTAAGTCAAGTTAGAGACCTGAAACTCTAACATTAGGTGAGCCACACACCACTACCACAGACTACACGAATAGAAGAGGAAAGGTTTGAGCTCATTGGCCTAGCTGCACCCGCTGATCTTGGGGATTAGCAACGCCTGGCGCGGACATTACTTGGATGGATGATGGATGTGTGTGGCAAAAAAATCATTTTCAGCGTGTTTCGGAAGGCACTTTAGGCGGTTGTTTCTGGTTGTTATCACTGAAAGCAGTCGTTAGGTCAAGTTAGAGGTCTTAGGGCGATCTGAAATCTAACACTGGATGAAACACACCACTACACCAGACCACGAATGGCAGGTCTGTTAGATTGCACTCACACCATCTGGATAAGTGTGAGATATTGGGCGAACGCTCACGTGCTACTCAAAAAATGGTGTGTAAAAATTACGATCTCAGCAGGATTCGAATCCAAGATTAGTTAACGATATACTTCGACTTATTAAGTAGGGGGTTACAGATTTGTAAAGTTTGTACTTATGGAGTTTTCTACTCTTTTGAGTAGGTAGATTGTCCTCTTAAGGTTTTATTTAAGAAATGATGTACCTTTAACAGAGGTGTTAGGCTGAACGAATATGTTCCTCGGCTGGCGGTGCAAGACGACGATGTCTCGCCACTTGCCCCACGGCTCGTCCAGGCGGCTGTACTTGTCGAACAGCGCCTCGCCCGCCGCCACGTCGCCGGTCGCCTTTATCGTCTGCAGTTTTACTAGGAAATCGCCTGGAACGATATACAAATTATAAATGGAAAAGTTTGGGATTTCATGTTGCTTATATTCGACCTGTGGACAGCAAGCCTACAGATTATTGTGACGGCAAGCACGTTGTTGCGTCGCGTTTTGTTTTTGTATAACAACAGCAATGCATTTCACAAACCCAGTCTAGAATCAAACTACTTAGATCTTAGATAAGTTGTCCATAAAACTAGTAAGGAGTAGGGCGACTCACCGATAATCCTCTTCCCGTCGGTAGCGAGGCGGTCCTTCTGCAGCGTGAGGCGCAGGTCCTTCCCCGGCTGTGTCTCGGCGACGGTGAGCATGCCGCCGCCCTCCAGCTCCAGCAGGCGCATCAACACGAAGCGCGCGCGGGCGTGCGCCTGCGCAATACGATACGACACGTTTTTTTCTAATATAAAATATTGCACGACGTTACACACAGCGCAATCTAGTCCCAAACTAAGCACTAGGCTTGTGCTATGGGTACTAGACAACGGATATACTACATATTATAATTTTTTTTTAAATACATACATATGATACATAGAAAACACTGAATATTCCATGTCTTCGGACTGTGGTGAGTCCTAGGACATGTTGGTTTCCTCACGATGTTTTCCTTCACCGTAAGTTTCTAACTAACGGAACGGAATTCGATCCTTTGCTGTTTTCTGAAATTCACTCACTATGCCACAAGTCTTTAAACTAGCCCTAAAAACTACTTGGGACTCTTCATGTCGCCGTATTTATATACGAGTCGAGTAATTACTTTGGATAAGTACTTAATACATTTGCCAGTGATTTTCAACGTCAGCGTAAATGTGACAAAGATGTTATCTAGTCAAATCTATCTAATGAAAGCATGCATGCACATCATTAACTTTGTCATGGCTTCCCATTGGGTGTGAGGTAAGTGTAAGTTTTGTCCTTAAAAATCTTTAGAATCTTATGATAGAACGAACGTAGGTTCTAACCCGAGAGTATTCGATTTTAGAAAGGATGTTTTAGTATATAGTAGAACATTGAAAGTGACCTGTAACCAAGTCTTGGTGGATGGCTGGTACATCTCGGTGGCCTTCGCGGCGCCGTTCCACAGCAAGCTCAGCCAGTTCACGTACGTCACATCCTCCGCTTCCTTGCCTTCGTAACCGAATATCCTGCAAAACAATATTTAATCATTATTATATTGGCCCACTAAAATTATCCCACTGTAGAGCGCGTTTTTTTTTTTTTTTTTTTTTTTTTTTTTTTTTTTTTTTTTTTTTAAATTTATTTATAACAACTTAAAATTAGCTTATAAAATACACTTATAAATACAACTTAAAATTAGCTTATAAATACGTTTCTTAGACACGTTACACAGTAAGACTCCACGGAATCCTAATGCGGATTGGCGAATGTCTCATGCATTCAGACTACATAACTAATTAAGCAGCTTTTAAAATCGCGTACAATTTTGAATATGCACAGAAGCTATTCAATTTTTAAGTAGCTGTAAAATTAGTGGTTTTTCAGCATTCAGTTAGACGTATGTTTCGGTCCGAGTATAAAGTATAAATAAATAAATTCTGTGAACACACAGCGCCATCTAGCCCCGTGGTAAGCGACTAAGCTTGTGTTACGGTGACTAGACAACGGAATTTTTTTTTTTTTTTTTTTTTTTGTAAATACATACATATTATACATAGAGGGACACCCAGACCAGACACAAATATTTATTCTATAAGCATAAATACTTGCACCCGGCGGGAATCGAACCCGCAACCTCCTGCATTGCAGTCGTGCTTCCGCACGACGCGCCTCAGAGGTCGTCAAGTATAAAAGTAGGCACTAACTTCAGTATCTCAGGCACCAGCGAGAGGTAGAGGCCGACCGCCTCCGCACGGCACTCCTCGAACGCGGAGCCCAGCGTCGTGAACTTGCTGTCGTACGTCTCGCCGTCCGAGTACCACGACTCTATTGCTTTACCTAAACAAATATAATAATACATTACGCAACTACATATTTTTACTTTTACAGATAAAAAGGTATAAGGGCGTTTTCAGGGTTTAAAACGGGACCCTATTACTGGGACTCCCCTGTCTGTCAGTCATAAACCGTGATAGCTAGACAGTTGAAATTTTCACAGAAGATGTATTGCTGTAGCCGCTATAACAACAAATACTAAGAACAAATATTTAAGAGGGCTTCCATACAACAAACGTGATTTACATACATGCATTTACGGATTGGTTGGTTCAGTGTTATTTTAGGGTTCCATACACATTGGTCTAGTGGTACAGAACCCTTCGTGCGCGAGTCCAACACGCACTTGGCCGGTTTTTACGGTTGTCATGCGAGTTTGAAAGATGGGCGTTAGGCCACTATCTCACCTGATGGTAAGTGATGATTATGATGTAATTCCTTACCAGTAAGCGGATTCTTGACCTTTTCTTTATCAAAATTGAAGGAGCCATTTGCTTCTTGCCGCAAAAGTTTACCGCTGCCGTGACCAAGCAGCTCGTGGAGACCGACTTGTACCTAAATAGAAATATACTTTATTTATTATTTAGGGTTCGGTACCTCAAAAGGTAAAACAGAACCCTTATACGATCACTTGTCTGTCCGTCCGTATGTCTGTCTGTGTGTCACCACCGATTTTCTCAGGAAACAGCAACAATTTAACAAGAAATGTGAAATATACATCTATTAAATAAATTAAAAAATAGGTACATTAGTAGATCAATTTTTATACAACATTTTTTATTTGTAACGGAACACGGATTACTCCATTTAATGGAACGATTCCAGCTTTTATTACAATTTACCGAAAATCTTTCTTACTTTTCGTAATCATCATCATCGTCATCATCATCTAACTAACTATATCATTCTACATACCTCAAAAGAAGCGACCCTGTATTTCTCCAACAGCTGCTTGTCGCTATCCGACAAGAACGGTATAACAGACTCCTTGTACGCAGCAGGGATAACATTTCCCAACGACACGTTCTTGAACCCTTCATTCTGACGGATCTCGTCATCTGTGAGGTGAAATACAAAGTTGGTAGTGGTAGTTTGTAAACAGTAGGTACATCTCGCGAGCAATATGCGAATTGAAGATTTTGTCTTCCGTCGAGCGTAAAATACCATCAATCAAAAAAACCTCAACAACAACAACAGAACTTCAGCTGTAAATATTTCAAGTTTCATCATGCACGAATGAGTACCAAATATCCTCAGAAACTTTCTCCTTTACAAAATAAGTATAAATAGTTCTTCCCGCTGGCACACTTCCACGATCTGGTAGTTTCTAGGTTGTTGTCGTCAGTTGAAAGTTTCAACAGCAAATTTAAAAGTAAATTAAAGTAGTCTGGTACCCATAGTACAAGCGTAGTGCTTAGTTTGGAGTTAGATTGCGCTGTGTCTGCGAAATAACGTCGTGGAATATACAAAAAAAATACTATTTACAGTTAGGTATATTGATGCCAGCAGGAATACCGCTACCGGAGAACGTAAGAACATCTAAGCTGGTAAAGTCTGGTCTCAAGAAGGTATCCTTCTCCAGATCTTCCCCCCAGGGCAGCAGCTTGATAAACCTCTCGGCTCCGTCGACGAGGTTCCCGAACTTCTTGGACATTTCCTTGTTGACCATCGCGACGAATCCTTCGAACTCGCCGCGTTGCCCGCTCGGGTCGCGGTACGTTTCTATGAAGCCTTGGTAACTGGAATACGACATAAAAAATAGCGATATATGTAAATACTTTTACTTTGTTGATTTTGTTTTATAGTGTTACTTCACTAACATCACATCATCATCTGAGCGATGTTCCTGATTGCATCCCTCTCGAGGGCCTGGGATCCGCTTCTGGACCCCGGGCTCTAGAGAGAGCCCTCTTCTCTTCTGGTATAGAGGCTCTTGGCTACTATTGTGGAATAACACACACAAGACAGTTTTTTCCCCGATATTGCCACCGGTCGGGACGTACACTGGTGACACTGCAGTCCACAGCTAAAACCAATTACAACTTTAAAAACGACTTACGTTTCGATAATAGGTCCTTTATCCTTAATCCAATACCTACTCCCCTCTTTGTGTTCCTCCAAAGATCCCTCTTTGAAACTATTAATGTAATGCTCCACCATATTTTTCTCATTATCATTGCTTGCATGTTCTTTAGCTTGGATGAGGTTTGCGTTAACCAGTTCTAATAGGGGAGAGTAGTCGCCTCTAGTTACTTGGAAATAAGCGTTTTTGTATTTCTCTTTGTCCATTGTGATTGGAGTTTTAGAGTCCTTTTCAATTGAAGCGAGGCGGATTGTGAACAAAGGTACTGTAATTTAAAAAAAAAAACAAGGTCTTACAGCACAAGTAAAGAAAACATTTCGAAAATACAAAGAAGATAAAAGGTATAATAATATTTTGGGACCTACAAGTTTTTACAAAAACTGTCTATTTTGTTTTATGGTGTTGAATCAGAACCTCAATTTGGACCACCTGATAGGGACTTCAGACCTCAGTATCTGGTGTACAGCAGAATTAACTGGTTGCATTTAAAACTAGAGTAGTCAGCCGTAGCCAGAGATTGGGGCACATAGAGAGATGCTAATAAATAGATAAATTACAGGAACACATGAACTTACATCCATCATCCTCAATAGTTTTAAAAGTTCTGCAAATATAAGCCTCAATGCGCTTCGTTTTCATCCAGTCATTGACTAAATTAGAATCCGCTTCAGTACAGTTACTTGAAAAATATGTTGTAATACCCTAAAATACAAACGGGGCAGTCAGAGAATAAAATGTTACTAAGTTATCATATGGGAAGTTTGAAAAAGAGAGTTTTTCTGAAGACGAAAAATATATCAAGAAAGTGGCGAAAATATATCAACAATTTAGTTCAGCTAGCTACATAATTAACATATTTCTTATCAGCTACAAAACCAAAAAAACACATAAAGGAAATACAATTTAAACAGTACAAGTACTTACCTTATCAGCTAAACCTAGGCTAGTAAGTCGTGGGGCTAAATTATAGATAACATTCTTAACATCCTGCCACAACTTAGTGATGTGAATGTTATCATCTTGATATGCCTTCGAAGACTGGACGATTGACTCAAAAGCTTCTGTCGTCAAGTTCGGAATGAATTTAGTGTCGCCAAAGCCTTTGTAATTACCGCTGTTAGCGAAAATACCGCCGGCGTAAACAAGGAATGCCTGAAACCACAGAGATACCGTAACTAGAAAAAACAGGAAGAACAACCACAAATAGGGCTTGATATGGTGAAGAAGGAAGTTGTGATAAGACGTTAATGTCATTGAACTGTAGTACCTATAATGTAATGAACTGATTATGTATTTTATACAATAAAATCAATGGTGTAGGCATATTGAAAAAAATTATGTGGTGGTTTATTAAAGTGGTTTATAATTATAATTACTAGTAGTATGTAATAGTCATGTTTTTTTTGGAATTAATAAGCTAAATAATGTAATAAATAAATAATAAAAGCTTTATAAAATTTAACAATTTTTGACGAAATTGGTTTGTCTATTTGGGGGCTGCATGCACACAATCTCTCTTCTAATAAAGCTAAATTATTTATCTTACCTGAATATCATCTTCAGTAACTTTTTCAAGAGCTGATTTCTTTAGAGAATCAAGGGGCTCACTTTGAAATATTCTGTGCAACAATGAGAAAATCTTTGGAGACTCTGGACTTGTTTGAACGAGAACAATAAGTCCTCCATTCCAGGCAGCCTTAAATAAAAACAAAGGAAAATAAATTATAGGCTATTGAATTCAGCTTTAATTCAATCTGAAGTAAAAGCTCCACAATTCAGTAGTTCAAATTATATTCAAAAATGTCTTTAACATTCTGGGAAATTTGTTTGAATCCTTCTTGTTGTTATAAATGAAAAAGTTTATGTGTACTGTACTGCAGTATACCTAAGTAATTAAACAAGTATGTTTGTTACTAGATGATTGTGATGAAACTTCGGTTCCAGATAGCTAAAGATCTGAATTAGCACACAGGCTGCTTTTTAACCTGATATTCCAACGGGATTGGGACTTACGCAGGTGAAACATCAGGTAAATACATAATTAACCAATAATTAGATTTTTCTTCTGTTTTCGTGATGTTGTATTGAAATTAATGACATTTTTCAGTTTTAATCTCGTGGTGTTTAGTAAGTTTCGCTGAGTCTTTTCCGCACTTAGCCTCACAATTGGGCCATTGTACGTGATTTCTTAGAGGGCTTAAGATGCCAGCTACCCCCGCGTTGGGGAGCCTACCCCGCATTGGCGAATATCCCATGCCTTCGGACCGTGGTTTGTCCTAGGACATGTTGGTTTCCTCACGATGTTTTCCTTCACCGTAAGAGCGATGTTAATAGCGCACTTAAATTTTTCTTAAAGAAAAAGACATTGGCCTAGATTCGAAACCTCGACCTTCGGAACGAAAGTCGCGGTATCTACCACTAGACCAACACCACGCAATTAAAACCAAAAAATGTCTTTAATTTTAACGAATATTTTTCATCATAAATAACATAAACACAGGCTGAATTGATGTGTTCTCTTTCCGCAGTTTAATAAGAAACATACCTGGCTCAGATAATGAGCATACAACTTCTCTTCTTTAGTAAGATTGTTAAAAGCCTGTGAGCTGTCCAGTTCCACAAATCTCTGGTTATTTGGTAGTAGAAAGTTAGCCTTATCGACTGCCATGGCTAAAATTGAGACACCTTGTGTAACACTTGCAATTCAACAAATTAATAACACGATTTTATTATACTGACCAACAGCTACTTTTGGAATTCCAGAACGGTGTCTGCGGTAAATTTTACCAACAAATGAATCAGCAGTATTGAGTCGCCGGCATTTTATAAGGTTAGCAAAGGTCCGAATCATTGAAGTTAGATTTTTGGTAGAGTGGTCAACTAATACGATTCAATTTTAAAGTAAAACAATACTTACTTCACTTTCTAGCACACAACAATTTATTTAGAATCACAAAAAATCGGAGAGATGTGTCCACTGAACTGACAAATAAAAAGTGCTACCGAATTTTAATTTTAAATTACCAATACCGTTTCCATTGTAGTTGGGTAAAATAAGCAAATAAATTCAAAATATTCAAGACGTAGCGTGGAAATTCGCTGGAAATAACTTCGAAAAACAATAGGGAATTTAATACAAATAAGGAAGAATGAACCAGATTTGTTTCTTTTAAATAAAACATCAAGAAATTCAAATGCAAAATCTATTTAGCTTAAGTTTAGGTGACTTAAAACTTATAATGCTTAATATTATTATCAGTGGCGGATATTAAAAATATATAAAAATAAAAATAAAATAAATATTGCACGACGTTACACACAGCGCAATCTAGCCCCAAACTAAGCACTAGGCTAGTACTATGGGTACTAGACAACGGATATACTACATATTATACTTTTTTTTTTGTAAATACATACATATGATACATAGAAAACACTGAATATCCCATGTCTTCGGACCGTGGTGAGTCCTAGGACATGTTGGTTTCCTCACGATGTTTTTCCTTCACCGTAAGAGCGATGTTATTAGCGCACATACCTTTTTCTTAAAGAAAAAGACATTGGTGCGCGGTCGGTCTGGATTCGAACCCACGACTCTCAGAATGAAAGCCGGGGTATCTACCACTAGACCAACACCGCTCTATATTTAGCTCCAGGTGGGAAATAGGTTGCTCCAGGTGGGAAATAGGTTGCTCCATCTTCCTGCCTTTTACCCTAAATCCGGGGTAATGGGCTTATGCTGGAAACACAAGACATGGAACACACCACAGAGGAAAAATATCCGAAACGTTCTTCGCAAAAACAAACTTTGGTTGGTTACAATCAGTGCTGCCATACTGTTTTACTAAAAAGTTCAAAAATTGTTGGATATGCTTGTGGTTATGCTTGGATTTTGATACATCGTCCAATCACTTGGACGCTTTATAAATCTATCGATATCTTAGCCAACTGTGCTGCAAAAAAAAATAGCATGAATAACAAAAAATGGGGCAAAATCATCATTTAAATCTTATTTAAAAAAAATATAAAGTTATGGTACAACCTGCGCGTTTAATTTTCAAAAACCTTGAAACCTTAGATGAGATGGCAACTCTGTCGAATCAGTCGGTGTTGCACGCTCACTGACTGACATTTCGTTTGAAAGTCTTTTCAATGGATTTCCGAACGAGCTATTTCTCCGCAGCAAAAGTAGGGTAAAAACATCGAAAAAACGAAAAGTCCTTACCCTATCGGGTAAAAAACATGCTCTAAATGTGGAAAATACGAATGCGATCATTCTTCCACTCCGCCGCGCCTATTATTCATAAAGCTGATCTCGATTATCACAAAATACAAATTTGCAGGCAGTTTTGGCTTTTGAAAATGTCAATCATTCTTTTTTTAGTCTGTGTCGCTTTTCACATGGTAACACTGCCATTATGAACTCCGATCAAAAACTCAAATACATTGTTTATTTATGTAATCCTGGTGGTTTGAAATAATTTGAATACAATTTTGACAAAAAAGTAAACAAACAAATATGTTCTGGCATTTCATTGGCTGTTGCCACGCCGTTGCTAAGGAAAACTGATTTGTTTTGGCTATTTCTCCGCAGCAAAAGCCCCTTAGCAACCAGATACCCGGATAACAGAAACTGGAGATTATCATACCCAAAAACCTAGCAAATCATGTCACAAAGCTGTAGCTAAATTGATAAAAGTTACCAGGCGATCATGACTTCTAAGAACTATTTTTATCCCGTATGGATATCTAAATCTATACTAATATTAGAAAGCGGAAGAGTTTGTTTGGTTGTTTGTTTGTTTGAACGCGCTAATCTCAGGAACCACTGGTCCGATTTCAAAAATTCTTTCAGTGTTGGATAGTACATTTATTGAGGATGGCTATAGGCTATATTATATTTCCAAAAAAAAATTAGGGATCCTCACTAAAAGTCCAATAATGTAACACAAGGTGTGAAAAAAATTACCCATAAATTTCTTACAGCGCGTGCGCTGCGAAAACTATTGGATAGAGAATAAAACTATGTACTACAACTTTGTAGAACATGTAATTGTCTACTAAAAACATCGCGACACCATATGTGCAACTATTGTAGTTATCTCACAATAAGTGTTTTTGTAATTTTTGTTAATAATTAAAATGCCGTCGCTTTAATAACCATTTTTTTTGTACCTTGGTATTAATGGTAAAATTAATATTAAAAATGTAAGTATGTTGCAACCAAATAAGTATTACGTAAGTATTGCGCGCGCATGTATGAGGGAGTGGTAGCTAGCGCGGTCGGCTCCTTGCAAAGCGGTTGTGCTCAGTGATACTTTTTAATACTTCTTTTTTAGGGTTCCGTACCCAAAGGGTAAAAACGAAACCCTATTACTGAGACTTCGCTGTCTGTCTGTCTGTCTGTCCCTCTGTCCGTCTGTCCGTCTGTCACCAGGCTGTATCTCATGAACCGTTATAGCTAGACGGTTGACATTTTCACAGAAGATGTATTTCGGTAGCCGCTACAACAACAAATACTAAAAACAAAATAAAACAGAAATTTAAGAGGGGCTCCCATACAACAAACGTGTATTTTAGTTATTGTTGTCAATTTCCGTATCTAATTAGATTTTGTATTATATAATTTTTGTACAGATGTTATAAGTACAGAATAATAAATAAACAAATCTAGCTGTGTAGCCCCGGCATTAGCTGTGTAGTCCCGGCATAGAATAGGGTTACCCCATCTCATCCCGTGGGTGTAGTAAAGGCGACTAAGGGATCTGAGGGAGATTAGCAAACCTTAAGAACTCCCCGCGCGGTGGCGGATAAACTGCTTGATCCCTAAGAGGGTTGGTGTCAGGCAGGCGGCCGGCCGTAAAAACATTGCCAAATCTAATTGCAGAAGGTATGGTCAATGATGACTTACCGACTGTGCCGACCCCAAATAAAAAAAAACAATTTGGGGTTTAGCGGCCCGGGCTCCCGAGAGTCGGAAGAGACCGGGAACATCGCTCAGATGAGAAGAAATAAATAAACAAATCCTGAAAGTCACTTTTCTACGCGAACGAAGTCGCGGGCACTGCTAGTTCTTAGATAAAAATAAAAATAGGAAAATACGTTATGTTCTAATAGCCTAAGAGCCCGTGAACCCCAGACCTTCGTTATTTTGTAAGAGCTGAAAGTTTGTCAGGGCATGCTCCTATACACAGGTAAGAACGCAGGACTATTATGAAGATTGGCTTGTAGTAGCTTTGCGTACCTGCGTACAGGCTTTCCTTTGTCTGGCAAGGGATTGGAACTATCAAAAATGTCTGGCTAATGAGGAAACATCATCTACTTATTACCCAAGTATTATATATAAAAATCAGCTTTTATACTATAACGTAAGTAGAATTATAATTTCATGAACATTGGGTGTCTGGCAATGAATGACGTGATTTTTAATAATATTCTGAAGGTAATACCTAAAAATCACACTTTATTATTTGATGAATTTAGATCGATAATTTTACTCACCTTTAGTACCGTTTACCTGCCAAAGCCACTTCATAATAGTCCAGCGTTCTTACCTGTGTATAGGAGCATGCCCTGACAAACTTTCAGCTTTTATAAAATAACGAAGGTCTGGGGTTCACGGGCTCTTGCTCTATAACATTAGTCGTGAGGAAACATTGTAATCAATGACAGAGATAGAGAGACGTTCCAGACTGCAGCGCGAAAGAGATAGCAATCACTCCAGTAGTGATGTGCCGAGTACGGCTTGACTCGAGTCAGACTCGATTCTTCCGGTGGACTCGCTTATTCGAGTCCCAATTTATTTGGATTCGAGTACGCCGGGCTCGATTCCGGTACTCGAGTCCGGCGTACCCGAGTACTGGACTCGATTCCGGTACTCGAGTACTGGACTCGATTCCGGTACTCTGGACTCGATTCCGGTACTCGAGTCAGGAAGAATCGATTCCGCACTCGCTTACTGGATTCTATTATGCGATTCCAACTGACTCGAGTTAGTTGACACGCGCGTTCTCCATCTCTGTTTCACTCACTCCACGCAAAGTTTCGTTTTCCATAGGTACTTACATAAATTTACTCGAAAAAAAATGGTTCCCGCCGAACCGTCAAACTTCGACTATCCGTTCGTACGAATTTTTATTCAAGAATAATATTGTCTGTGGTAGTCCAATCAATATTATTGTTTGTGGCTGTTCAATTCAGTTAAACTTTGAATAAAACCATACATGTTGTAAAACAATAATAAATCTTGGGAATTAAGGAATAAGGTCTACAGTCGCTTGACACACATTGGTGATGCGAGTCCGGAATTCGAGTCTGGGATTCGAGTCTGGGATTCGAGTCTGGGATTCGAGTCCGGGATTCGAGTCCGGACTCGAGTCTGGGATTCGAGCCCGGACTCGAGTCCGTATAAACCGACTCGAGTCGACTCGAGTCACAAAAACAGCGACTCGGCACATCACTACACTCAAGCGAAATTGAAATCGGAGATTCCCCGACTTCATATTGCGTTAGTACCGTCAACAAAAAAGTTAGGTGAAATAAATTAAATATTAGGTATGTAAATAAAAAAACTAAAATAATATTAATATTTTTTAATGAGTATTTATTACAATAACAAAAAACAACTACTTATAGATACTACAAGAAATGATATATTATACGATATGTACTTTAAATAGGTTTAAATCAATATTTGGAGTGATAGTGTGAAAACAACAAATAGGAGTCGTTTACTTTAATTTTCCATAGTAGGTACCTATGTTTATTCCAGGAGTAAATCTCCATTGATAACATTATCGATTGGCGCAATAAATTATGGTGATTATTTTAAATTGTAAAATTTAAAAAAAAAGAAACAATTTCAGACTTTGTGACAGCAATGGATGAGTTTTCCAAAAATCGAACATGATTACACGCAGCGCTTTATACTATAAATAAAAAAAGCGTAATGTATCTTAATCATAAGTGTTTTTATGAAGATCGCAGAACACAAGTTAAAAAACAATCGAAAATTTCCGTTAGAGTTTGATAATGGGGTAGTTCATAAAAAAGTTTTGTCACAGTTGCCTTTATTAATATAAATAATCTTAGTAACAACATTATTAATTATAGCAATATGATCATGAATGTTATGAAGAAAAAAAATCTGAAAAATAAAATTAGGTATGATTTTAAACTGTTCTTGGTAGTAACAGTACCTATTAATAAAAAAAATATGATCACTAACTGTTATGAGCTCCGATGGTAGTAGGTAATAAAAAAGTCGGAATAAAAAAAGTATGTAAAATAATATTATAATTATGAACTCAAATCGGTAGTAAGACAAAGAATAGTACTTATAGTTTTATGTGAGCCAATATGGACCCCTAAGAAACACTGGACTGATGGTTAAGTGAGACGAATCTAATGATACATTAAGAGGATCGTCTCCATTCTCTTTCTCCATACAAACGTAGTTTAAATTTTCCTCCCTGGATAAAGACATTAGAGCAAATAAGTTTATGCCATAAAACTTATATCTGTCATGAGGGGGCGGATCGTCTTACATAAAATTTTAACTCCTATCATCGGAGGTCCGAAAATGTTTCACATACCATTTATAATCATAATGATCATTCTTCATAAAAAAATTAAAAACTAAATATTAAAATATATAATAATTGAAATTCATAATATCACTATTCATACACTTCATTTTACTAATATTTGTTTTAATATATTTGTTTATCATAATGCTCGAAACTCATAATCATTCCAATAAATAACTTTGATATTCATACATGTGTTTTATTCTAATATTCATTTTTATAAATTTCTTAATCATAAGTGTTTTATGCATAATTATTGAAAATCATAATATCTTTATTCATACATTTGTTTCACCTACTATTGTCATCTTACTTGAATTTTGAAATTAAATATACGGAGCACACCGACTCGGATAGGTTAGGTTAATGTAAGAACATGATTACGCGCAGCGCTTTGGCGAGCGAGCGTAGCGAGCGTGCCGCGGCAGCGGTCGCCAAAGCGCCTAATTACTATAAATAAAAAAACCCTGATATATCTTAATCATAAGTGTTTTTATTACAACATTATTAACTAAAGAGTAATTTCTAAGAAGAAATATAATAATAGAATAGAAAATATAATTACATTATGAGTTAACTCCGTTTCAAAAAGAAGATCGCCAGAACACAAGTCAAAAACCATCTATAATTTCACAAAGAGTTTGATTGGGGTAGTTCATAAAAAGTTTTGTTAAAGTTGCCGTTATTAATACAAAAATTATGATAAATGTCTGTTATAAAGTAAGCTATTCTGAACAACGATATTATGAGTTGAAATATGTTCTTAGTAACAATAATTATGAACTAAAGCAATATGATCATTAAATGTTATGAAGAAAAAAATTATGATTTTAAACTGTTCTTGGTAGTAACAGTATTAATAAAAAAATTATGATCATTAACTATTATGAGCTCCGATGGTAGTAATAAAAATGTCTGAATAAAAAAAGTATGAGTGATAAAATTATGAAGAGTGATTATTATGAATTCAAATCGGTAGTAAGACAAACAATAGGACTTAAAATTTTATGTGAGCCAATATGGACCCCTGTCATGACTATGCATCTACCTTTTTATTTTTTTCATTTTATTATTTTTATTAGAAAAAAAAAGGTAGATGCATTGTCATCTCATGACAGATATAGGTTTAATGGCATAAACATATTTGCTCTAATGTCTTTATCCAGGGAGGAAAATTTAAACTACGTTTGTATGGAGAAAGAGAATGGAGACTATCCTCTTAAAGAAATCCATCGAGTTGCTTGAAAGATACGAGGGAATAATAGTAGATTGTATACCAAGGGAGAAAAGACTATTTCTCCCTTGGTATACAGGGAGGGAGGGATACTTTAGTAGAATCCTGAGCGAATGAAGGGATTCAAAGTATCTCACTCGAGCGAAAAATAGTGTTTGCTCCCGAGGTGAACATTCTACTTTTCATCACCCTCTATGAGAAAATGAGTAACGTACTTTGACCATTGTTCCCGTGACAGTAACTAACTACCAATTTTTATCAAAACCTTCTACCTTATTCTTCTACCAAACTACCATTTTCTACTAAACCTACCATTTTCCATCAATAACTACCATTTTTTACTACATCCTACTATTTTCTACCAAAAACTGCCGATTCTACTAAAAACTACCATTTTCCACCAAACCTACCATTTTCTACCAAAAACTACCATTTTCTACCAATACCTACCATTTTTCACCAAACCTACCAATTTCTACCAACGTTACCGTTTCTTACCAAAACCTACCATTTTCTACCAAAACCCTCCATTTTACCAATATTCTATCTGTACGGTCGAACACCCATCGCTCACCTATCAGACACATGTGTTGCTTAACCTGCTCGGTCTATTACCCATCACTTACCTATCAGACACGCAGTACGGTGATAGGAACTCTTTGTTAATTGAAACTTTTTAAAAATATTCACATTCCAAATTCAAATCTCATTATTGCCCTGCTAGCAGGAAGAAAAAACGCTATGAAAATGCCTGCTAGGAACATCGCCAGCAAAGCGCTACTTCTTGCCCTGTTGACAGGGATTAGACTAGTTCTTTTCGAATAGATGGGATGAAAAGAATATTACAAACATACAAGATAGGCGCGAAACACTGAACCCTTTCCTTGCAGCCGGGTTATAAAAATAGGTTGATTTATGAAATTATCTCGAAAACTATGTACCTTCAAATAATGATAATTTATTGCGTTTCTGTCGTTTTGTCTTACTTGATATTGCTGAATCAGTTTTGTGCATGTTATGGAGCCTGACATCGCAGTACTTATCAATACTTAAACTATTCATTCATTTCTGTTATGCTGACCGTACCAACGCCAACGAATCGAACTCGCTGGATAATACGAACAACAACGGCACGTGTCACTCTCGCGTCTTTTCGTATATTCAATTTTTTTTTAAATTCAATTTATTAATTATTTCCATAAATGTGACGAAGAATCATGTCACACTTTTTGATGAGTTTAGTGTGATTTTTGCACGATGGTCGGACCAAGTATCGGAACAGCTGGAGATACCGCTTAGCACGGCTCTTCATCAGGCCACCGACAGAGATCACTGGAGGAAGACGATTGCCAGATTGCATACCAGGGGTCACGATTAGGGCATGCAATATCGGAAGGTTTTCAATCTCGGGACGATATCGATATTAAGAGGTCAATCCCGGGATCCCGGGATTGATACTGAGATTTTAGATATTGTTAAAAAGGCGAATTTAATCCAATAAAAATGTCTTAAATTTAAAATATTTAATATATTTAAGACTCTAGTGGTTTCATTACGTAAATAAGTTACCCCGAGGGCCGTCCACCCCATCATTTTGGAAATATGGCGGACAAATACCCTAAACCCGAAAGTGTCTAAACTTTCGCGCCAAATTCTAGGCGCACCACTAAAATGATGTTAGCAGAAAAAAATTGCATGCGAGCTTGTATAAAAAATAATTGTCTTAAAAATTGCAATGAATCACGTTACTTTTATTGTTTTAAACATTTAACCAATTCCCTACGCTTCTAAATCTTTACAGATCTCTTCCTCAGGGGTAGACTAATTTGGGTTTAATTTTAATAGTTCTATTCAATCATTCCATGAGGAAAAATATAGCTAAAAACCTTAATTTATACCCAAATAGTAAATTGCTCAAATCTCGATATCGGATCACTCAATCCCGGGATTATAATATCGAACTTTTGCGTCCGAGATCCCGGGATTACGATATCCCGGGGTCCCGGGATTCATGCCCTAGTCACGATCCTCATCAATGAGGGAACGACGGAGGAGGAGGAGTGTGATTTTTATGGATGTAATGAATGAAGCAAAACTATACTTACTTATTAATTACCGTAAAAGGCACCAACTTTGCCCGTTTTTTTTATAAAATCGAAAAAAAATCCTTTTTTTTCTATAGGAACATACATTTTTTATTTATTTGTAAGGTGTATTACGATCATATGGTGCATTACATAACCATTTGAATAAATATATTACACTTTAAAACTATTTTTTTCTTGATTTTGATCGCGGGCAAAATAATCCGCAGTTGTGACCAACATTGCCCACGCCTATTTTTTGACTTAATTCGAGTCCTATTTATACGTAATTCAGATAATATCTAGAAAAATATATAATCTAGGCCTAGTCTTTGAATTTTCGTTTGTAGCATAAGCAGTTTTGCAGTAAAATCAGTGGGCAATATTACCTAGCGATTATTACTCTTTTCCATACAAATCCTAACAAGCTGTTGTAACTCTCTAGGGTTGTCACGTGTCTATTATAAATTTCGAATGTTGCAGAATATCAGAAATGCTGTTTCAATTAGAATTTAGTATTAGAAATAAAAATGTATTATCAAAGTTTGACAAACTAAGTAACTAAGTATGTATTTTTTATAATTTTTAAGAAAAACACTGTTTTCTTAAAAAAATATAACGAATCCACTATATTTTGCGAATTACACAGTGACTTATGTTTGTGATTGTTTAGTTTGTTTCAAGAAAACAGTCTAAATGATACATAAAAAATCGATAAGTTGGGATTCTCATTTTTTTTTGTGTCGGTTAAAATGAAATTTTTGCAACCCTATGTGCTTTTTGATGAAGGGCAAAGTTGACAAGAATAGGTCTGAACAGTTCAGGGTATCTTTGCCCACCGCCATTACTGTTGTATTTTAAGGCTTAGAATACTGAAACCTAATCAAAAATGCTTTAAAATTGGTATTCTATTACATACAGTAAAATCAACTTTCCAGCGTTTTCGCCGTGACGTAAAATTCACTCTAAAATATCTGAAAAATTTGCCCGCAAAAAACACATCACATTCGACAAGACCTGACAGGTGACTGAACGGAGTTGGGAACCAAGGCAATGCATCGTGTTGTCAGATACATAATCTACTTTTCTTCCAATTAGTAAATATAACCATATCGCTACAATATTTTTCAATTTTAACAGATTTGCTTAGAAACTGCTTTTTGGGCAATGTTTTGGTGTTGGCAAAGTTGGTGCCTTTTACGGTACACAATTGGAATAACACAATTATGAACAAATTCTTAAAATTAAACGCTCTGTTTGCCTGGTACAAACGGTTTTTTTTTTTTTTGTTTGGCATGAACGAACGAAAGGAATGAACAATATTATAAAAATCCACAGATAATTTAATGTTCGACCGAACTGAATATTTCATCTGACTGGCAACAATAGCAAACCCCCCCACCCCTCCACAATTAAAAAAAAAAAATTGCTGCGTGAAAATAGCCTCTGCCATCCATTTCAAGTAAACATTCAACATGGATGGTTTTCTATAGTTTTCATCCATCTATCTTTTCTGTTTATTTATTAGGGCAAATAAAGTAGTGTCGATGTGCGCTCGTAGTGTTATGCATAGTTTGTTGGATAATTCGTGAAAATGTCTTCAGAAAGGTAACGTCGAAAGTTGAAAGTTTTGTTAGGAGTTGACAAATCGCTTCCGATAACCGAGGTTGAAAGTTGCAAAATCAATAAAGTACACGGAAATCGCTAATGTCACGCCCTGAATTCCTGGTTGGTGTGGTGCGGTGTAAAATAGCCGGTCGTGTGTTATACGTGTGCGATGTTCTATTCTAGGGTGGAATGGGTGGAGATAATCGAGCCGAAGACAAAGGAGCATATGTATGCTAACCTCACAACAGGAGAATGCGTCTGGGATCCTCCCGAGGTAATGTCATTGCTTATCTCACTGCCACACAAGACAAACTTCCTGGGGGGGTTCTGCTAACCTTAAAAAGTTATGTTACTATGATCTGGCTCATCAACCAATAAGTTCTAGACACAGGTAAGGCACTGAATCTCCATAATCTATAATAGATTTGCTTCAAAATAAACCACATTTTCTGTGTTAAAAATTGATAAGTTGTATAAAACCTAGTAATAAAGAGCTTTATTGATATGGTGTAAAATTCACAATGTATTAGGATACATACACATTACCAAGAGGTTTTATATAAGTAACTACCCAACCAAGTAAACCAAAAGGTCTGATCTAAATGATTACTCATTTGGTGTTTTTGAATTTAATATCTATTATATACTTATTGACTAATTTAGAAAGAGTCCAATTTGATAAAGACCAACCTTGCATCAAGGCATTTTATGTAAAGATTGCAAACTTGCCAATTTCACCATTCCTGTGATACAGACTTGAACACCAATAATTTGTAGTTGAAAAACAAGTAATAATTCAATTCAATCAATGTTCTTAGCATAATTTTATATCTTGGGGTTTGTGTTGTTTGCATCTATGAACTCTTAGTGAGGTAGAGTAAAGCAGACTTATCTATATTCCTATATATATGCAGGTGTAGGTGCACCATAGGTACTATAAAGGATACTTTAGAAATGGTCTTCTGCCAGATCAATGAAGAACCTCAGTGTTAGGGACTTGCTTTATTGTAACATCTGCGGTAGGGTATTTAATGCTATGTTGGGTATACCTAGTCCCATTCATGCTCACCTTACGGTTGGTCACCATCATCGAATACAAGAGAAGGACTTTAAATATCTTCTAGGGAGTATTATGTTAGATAACATTAAATTGTTACTTAACATCTGATGAAATGCGGAAACAATCATCAACTATCAAAAGCATTGTTTTTAAAGTGTTAACAAACGTAGGGATTGTTTTTTCATTTTATTAATACATTATTAATTAATTTCAGGGTGTTAAAGTGAAACGCACAGACTCATCACAATGGTGGGAACTATTTGATATCAACACACATAGGTTTTATTATTACAATGCTTCCACACAGGTCAGTTGAGAATTTACTTGCCTAATTTTGGATTAATTGTGCCCATGACTACTCACACCCCTTTACTACCCCTTTAACATGGAAATATTTGGATAAAGATAACCCAGGTCTACAGCTTTCTATGTTTACACTTTACAACTTGTTTCATCCTAATTGGTTTAGTAATCTGTGTAAAGGAGAAAAATTGTTCATAAATTAAATACTATCACACAAACTTATAACGGATCCGAAACATGGTGCTTCACTATAGACCTTATGAATAAGCTTAGAGTTGCTCAAAGAGCTATGGAGAGAGCTATGCTCGGGGTTTCTCTACGGGATCGAATCAGAAATGAGGAGATACGTAGAAGAACGAGGGTCACCGACATAGCCAAACGGATTAGCTCTTTGAAGTGGCAGTGGGCAGGACATATAGCACGGAGAACAGATGGTCGTTGGGGCCGAAAAGTTCTCGAATGGAGACCGCGGATAGGAAAGCGCAGCGTTGGACGTCCACCAACGAGATGGACGGACGACTTAGTTAAGGCCGCGGGTTCACGATGGATGCAGGCCACTTATGACCGAAGCATCTGGAAATCTATGAGGGAGGCTTATGTCCAGCAGTGGACTTCTTACAGCTGAAATGATGACACAAACTTATAAAGGTTTAAAATTGCCGAATTAGTTGCTGTATGTGAATTTATTCACCCACAAAATAGTGTGAATCCTTCTTGTACAGAAGACAAATACTTTAAAAATGTACTTATATGAAACTAGCGGTGCCCCATGGTTTCACCCGCGTAAGTCCGATCCCGCTGGGATATTGTCCAACGTCTGATCTATCTCTATACCAAAATTCATCAAAATCGGTTCAACAGCTTAGGCGTGAAAGCGTAACAGACCAGATAGACAGAGTGACTTTCGCCGTTATAATATTATAGTAAGATAAAAAAATATTTCATGTACAGTTTGAGCTAATTGGCACCGAAAAACATCCACAATTTGTATGAATGTTTTACATTGATGAACAGTTAACACTAAAAAAAGACTTCATAAGAATTCACACAGCATCCACAAAAAAGATCAATCTTAACAGCTTCTTAATAACTGCTTGTGATATTCATTATGTTTTTCTTATTTTAACTGACTTCCATTAATGATATAGATTAAAGATATAGATCTATTTAGGGAGTTCTAATTAGATAATGATCTATAATTTGCAGACTACAGTATGGCATAGGCCGACTGACTGTGACATCATACCGCTAGCAAAACTACAGACATTGAAACAGAATACTGACCCTCAGAAAAGGAGAGAGACTTCCACCCAGACCAACCAAGCTGCTCCTCAGGTAAGATAGTAATTATTGAAGGAGTAATTAAGTTGAGGATTATTGAGTAGGCTGTGGTAGTTTCAGTATGAACGGTTGCTAAACAACCTTAAATTATTATAGATCCTAAATGAAAAACACATAATAACAGACACACATAATTTGCATCGATCTAATAAATAATAATAGTAAATTCAATTTTAAACACAATATTTCAGTAAAGTTGACCCTATAGTCCAGGTCTAAAAGAACAGACTATGATACTCCTTGCCTTTCGTAAAATGCGACCAAAAAGGGTTGCTTTGTGGGAGACTTCGACCGCTGCTTGTTACCACCCACCGGCCTGAGTCGTACGGATGGACGCCGAACGGACTCGTCCCTGTTCAGAAACGTAGACCAGTGCAACCACTAAGGAGACAGATGGGATCTTGATTCACTGCCGTCTTCCTTTTACATGAGTGTGATAAATCTTAGATCACTTATTATCACTTACCATGAGGCGAGATAGTAGTCAAACGCTCATCTATTGTTGATATGGGTTGGAATGTGTTTGATTGCCGTCTTCCTGTCTTCTAGATAAGCATACATCTTCGACCAGTGTCATTGCAAAAAAATTGAATTTACTGCTTGAAAAGCAATATTAGCACAATACATAGCATTAAAACTAAGTTCCTATGTACATGTATCGATCGCCTGGAAGAGATCGCCCACTTTACTTTAAAGTTTTTCATTCTGTAATTTGTGTTTTTGGTACAATAAAGCTTTTATCTATATATCTATGTTCATTACCACTTTTGTTTTTGAAATCAGGTGCCGATAATAGAGCCAGTGAGCAGCAATGGGAACAGTACAGTTGCCAGCGTGAGCAAGTTGTCGCCCGGCAATGCAACTAAGAGTGTTTCTATATCGCAAACCAGCCCAGTTCGGACGAGACGAACTCACTATCATCACGGGTGAGAAACTAAACATTATTTGATACTACCTGCGCCCTGCGGTTTCACCTGTGTAACTCCCAATCCCGCGGGAATATCAAGATCAAAAGTAACCTATGTCCTTCTCCAAAGTCCCTTCTTTAGCTATACCAAAATTAATTAAAAATTGGTTCAGCGGTTTAGGTGTGAAAGCGTTACAGACAGACAGAGTTACTTTCGCATTAATACCTAATAATATTGAGATGACTATGATTATGATTTTGAACACAGTTATTCCCTGTAACGAAGACATTTACACTTAAAGCACATAACAAAACAAACAAAAACAAAATGTCGATGTTTGCTCCAGTTTCTTTATGTTTGGTGTAGGTGTGGACCTTAAAAGTGACGAAATTATCTATGACCAAAAAATCAACGTTTTTAAATAAACAAAATAATAAACAAGCGAGCCATGCTATAAAGCGCCGTCCTTTTTGCTCATCGCTCGTGCGATGATGCGTGCGTTTGATAGGAACGTTCACATGATCGTGAAATGGAACATAAATCAGTATTATTTATCATAATATTTATATCTATTGAGACGCTCGCACGGTTGTCCCTAAAGTAATCAAAAATTCATTGCATTATGAAACGCCATCGCATCATCGCGCGAGCGAGGACTGAGGTGACGTCTTGAGGTATATGAAATTCCAAAATAAAATAATAACTCCAAAGTGGGGTACTAATGTAGCAAAATACAAAAATACGAATTTCTAGCTTAGAAACACTATCTATCGACCGGTTTGAGACTTCTGAGTTCTGAGACTAGTTGAATCAAGATCCATTATTCAGTGGTTACATACACAGTTTAAAGTTTGTGTAACATTTCAAAGAGCATGTTATGTATTATGCCTACAACATACACAAACTTTCGAGGCCTGGTAATAAGTAATAAGCAACGTAATATTCAATTACAGCATGATAGAGTTCTAGGTTGCGTATTGAAAGTTAGAACTTGAATAGTTACTGTATAGTCTACAATATACATGTATACAAGGCCACAATGGACCTATTTTCGGGGCTTGCAATGTTAACGACATCACGCCTCAATTAAATTGAACGGCTTATTGTTGTAGATACTATAGGTCCATGGTAGGTTAAACAACGGATTGTGTGTATCTATACTAATATTATAAAGAAGCAAAATTTGGATTTTTGTGTGTGTATGTGTTGTCTGTATGTTTGTTATGAATAAACTGAAAAACTCCTGGACCAATTTCAAAAATTCTTTCACCATTAGAAAGCTACATTCACCTTGAGTAACATAGGCTACTTTTGATCCTGATTTCCCATGGGATCGGTACTTACGCGGGTGAAACCGCGGGACGCAGCTAGTTAAAAATATCAGCATTGAAGACTCTGTTGTACAAAAAAAACTTAATTTCAGACTATAGTCCACATTAGTCTACATTTTGTTAGTAATTGAAAAACTTAAAATAGGGTTAGTTATCGCTCATGGTTTCGGAACATTATAGGACAGTTTTTTTCAAAAAAATAGTGTCACGCCTATTATAATCGAACATTTCCTTGTGCGAACATAATTTAACGATTTTTTACTGTCTTTCTTTTGAGTTTATTATGGTGCGTTCATACATGAGTTTTTTTATATAATAAACGTATTTTTCATAAATATTGTGAAATGAAATGAAACAACTGATGTACGGTACGCATTATAAGATAAAAAGTTTTTTTTTTATAAACTTCAGTATTTCTTTTACAAACTCTCAGTACTTGTTTAATTCCCAGTAATTAAACGCCATTATGTTCTTCAATTGGTGTGTTCGTAACTCAGATTTTACTTGGCACATAAATAATAAAATAATTATATTTGAGCGTGACTCGAATCACGCTTCAGTCGGCTCTACGCCTATATTTTTTCCGTAATTATCACCTACATTCTCCATTTACTTTGCAATAAAAGTTTATTGACTGTGTATAATATTACTAGCAGCTCCCCGCGGTTTCACCCGCATAAGTCCCGATCCCGTGGGAATATCGGGATCAAAAGTAGCCTATAGCCTTCCTCAATAAATGGACTATCCAACACCGAAGAATTTTTCAAATCGGACCAGTGGTTCCTGAGATTAGCGCGTTCAAACAAACAAAAAACAAACAAACAAACTCTTCCGCTTTATAATAGTAATAGCAGCTCCCCGCGGTTTCACCCGCATAAGTCCTGATCCCGTGGGAATATCGGGATCAAAAGTAGCCTATAGCCTTCCTCAATAAATGGACTATCCAACACCGAAAGAATTTTTCAAATCGGACCAGTGGTTCCTGAGATTAGCGCGTTCAAACAAACAACCAAAAAAACTCTTCCGCTTTATAATAATAGAAGATAGATAGATTAGCTGTTGGTAAGCTTAAACGGTGATTTAAACTAGACCGGGCCGTGTCTAGACCGAGGCAGGGACGGACTTCTTTTGTATAGAGAAAGCTTTTGCTTTGCATGTTGTCCGGGCTGTCTTCATACAAAAGAAGCCCGTCCCCACTTGGCCCGGACACGGCCCGGTCTAGTATAAATCATCTTTAAATCGTTTCGCAATAATGCTATGAAATAACAATACAAGATACTAAAAGCTAACACGGCGTTCGCGTTGTTGTTAAGGCTACATAGACCGGTTGGTGACTGAATTGTTTCAGTGGAAATCTCTCATGATTAATTGTTTGGGTTTTGTATATTATCTTTTATCATAATGCTATCTGACACGGCGCCACTTTGTTTCGCCATGCAATAAAACTCGACGCTGGAAACACTACAATCCTTACATACTGGAGAAAACATAACAACACTTCTTGGTCCTGGATATTTTCATCCAAACTAAGCTTGGGCTTTCCGATAATGAAGGTTGCCTGGAAGAGATCGCTTTAAGCGATAAGTTAAGAGATAAGATTGTCCCACCTTTTTTATTTGTATTGTAATTTATATGGTGTGTGTACCCTGTACAATAAAGAATTTACTCATTCATCTTTTTTGCCATCTGTTTTGAACACAGGCGAAGGTTTACTCGTTAAAACGTTACATTGTATTCAGACGGGATCTAATTGGTTGCCTGGAAGAGATCACCCTAAGACGATAAGGCTTCTCATTGTGCCACACTAGATTTATATTTTTATCTGTATTTTTTTGTTTGCGTAAAGCATATCATCATTATTATTAGAAACACGGGTCTAGATCGCGTTATAAATAATCATTGTTATTAAGGCAAACGGGTAACACCGGCCATGTTTCTATTAATAATGATGGGCGGATATCGTGTAAGTTTAAAAATTGTCAATAAAGCGTTTATCTATCTAAGAGTTTATTTGTTTGTCTAGGGGCGGTGACAGCCGACGTGGTCGTATGAGCGAGGATGGCACGACGGCTGTGTGCGCGCGACACACAGACTCCGGCAGGTCTTCCGACAGTAGCATCAGTTCCGCACAGCATCGGAGGAAACAGGTGAGTAAGATAGGCCATTATATTAGCTGTGCCCCGCGGTTTCATCTGTATAAGTTATGATGCGCGGGAATCGGGATAAAAAGTCCTGATTTCTAGTTATCTGCATACAAAGTTTCATTAAATAATCACTGATTTTTACTGCCCAATCTTTATTGATTCATTTTATTGATTTTGTAGTGAATACTTTGAAATATAATCAAATTAATAATTACTTAATAAAATGAATTATTTAATTAATTACTTTAACAGCAATCCTAATTTTCTTTCACTTTTTTTAGGAATTGAATGCGGTAGCATGTAGCGCACCCGTTTGCACTCCTCAACTGAGAAAGCGGAGTAGCGCCGCTCAGGCTCACGAAACTGAGAAATGGTCACCGCATTCTGCTGGTATAATTTCACTTTTACACAATTACTTACGCTCTGGTCACCTATTGTATTTTCATAAACGAACTTCAAAAAAAGGAGGAGGTTCTCAATTCGACCCGTATATTATTTGTATGTATGTATGTGGATATGTTCGCGTCGAACTCCGGCATAAGATGTCCGATTTCGATAATACTTTTTTTATTAGGAAGGTAAGACTCCCGAGTTGGTCCTATAAAATCTTGTTGTATAAGAGATTCGAAGAGTTATATGAGTTTAGAATTCTATATGGTTATAGCAAAAGTGGTTCGGTCACCTATTGTTAGAGTTTCCAAGTCACTCTAAGGTGTCTAACTTGACCTAACGATTGCTATCAGAGATAACATCATCGACCATACTATGAGAGGGCAAAAAGTTCTTGCCCCTCAATGGTAATCTTGATTTCTTTCTCTAATTTCGTCCACTTTATTTGCAGGTTTGAACCGCAGCGGCAGTTTCATCTCGCCTCGCAAAGATGCGTCCGACGACTCAATGCACGAAAAGTACTTCAAATCTGTTGAAAGCACACCTTTGACGCGGCGAAAGGTAGCTGTAATATTTTATTCTATTGCTAATATCAGGCTGTTAAAGTAAGTATTACAGGATAAAGGTCATACTATATTGACATATTAGATACACACTAGTTTCAACTCAGTCTAGTACTGACCTCGCGCTCTCAAGTCAGGCCAGTTTATCCTGTCGTCTATACGTACCCAGTGACTCACTGATTTCATGTTTAATTATATCGCGAGATCAAGAGACGCTAACGGTTTCAGTTAAAGCAGCAATCTGCGGGCGGATCTTCGTGCGAGTCCGCCTCGCCGCAGAGTCCGAGCAGTCCGCTGCAGAAACCTCAGCCTACGCCCTTCCTACAGGTAACACCTTCATCTATCTATACTATCTTCTTCTAATAAGTTTTCTAATACTAAAATTATAAAGAGGTAACGTTGGTAACGTCTGTGTAAGTTGGTAATCTCCGGAACCACTAGGACGCTTTTGATTAAATTTATTATGAAGATACATTGCATCTTTGGGAGTAACACGTTTTATGATATTACTTTCGCGGGATCGG